>BLKR01007350.1:0-38978 GCA_011170035.1 Teleogryllus occipitalis | reverse complement strand
CTAGCTGACCCGGCGAACTCTGTTCCGCCTTAACAGCCGGTCCCATCTTTTTCTCGCGTCGCACTCACTGTGAGAAACTGTACTATCCTTGTTGCACTCGTGATAATAAAGCAATTGCAGATTTGTGTTTTTCTCTCAAACAAAGAAGAATTTAAAATAAAACGCTCTGATATTAAATAGATAATTAAAAAATCTATTACGTAGCAGAGCGTTTTTTAAATTGATTTTTGTTTAAGAGAGAAATACAAAGCTGTAATCATAGGGACCGGCTGTTAAAGGCAATAAATAAGCAGATTTTGGAATTTATTAAGTTAAATTGTTTATTAGAAAATACAAATAAAAAAATTAAGTAGATTAATCATTCATTATTGTTCCTGTATTTTGGTGCATAGGTTGCACTCTTCAGCTAAGTACCTTCACGCGAAAACATGCGAAATCACGCGAAAACGTGCGTTCTCACACATGAACGCTGTCGAACGGGATAAATAGTATCCTATGTCCGTCTCCTGGCTCTAAGCTTCCTGCTCACCAATTTTCAGCCAAATCGGTACAGCCGTTCTTGAGTTATAAATAGTGTAACTAACACGACTTTCTTTTATATATATAGACTAGTTGACCCGGCGAACTCTGTTCCGCCTTAACAGCCGGTCCCATCTTTTTCTCGCGTCGCACTCACTGTGAGAAACTGTACTATCCTCGTTGCACTGCGTACGTGCAAAAACGTGCGTTTTCACGCAGGAACGCTGTCGAACGGGATAAACAGTATCCTATGTCCGTCTCCTGGCTCTAAGCTTCCTGCTCACCAAATCGGTACAGCCGTTCTTGAGTTATAAATAGTGTAACTAACACGACTATATATAGATATAACGGCGAACGAAAGGTGGCTATCATTATCGCCTTCTGTTATCAGCGCGGCGTTACAACAATGGGTTACAACAGGCAACAATGACCGCTAACATGCGAAATCACGCGAAAACGTGCAAAAACGTGCGTTCTCACACAGGAACGCTGTCGAACGGGATAAACAGTATCCTATGTCCGTCTCCTGGCTTTAAGCTTCCTGCTCACCAATTTTCAGCCAAATCGATACAGCCGTTCTTGAGTTATAAATGGTGTAACTAACACGACTTTCTTTTATATATAGAGAGAGATAGATATCAAATGGAATGTAGTATTGTAGCAACTCTGGTATTTTATGTGAGTAGGTTGTAACCGCGCGATAAGTTTTCATGCCGTCCACCTCTCGGCCAGCGGGGGCGTCGTGGAGGGGGAAGGAGATGCGGGAGCAGGGGCGGGAGTGGGGGTGGGAAGAAGGGCTGACCCACCTTGTCTCCAATTATCGCCGGCTTGCAGCGCGGAAGCCATATTAGCTCCGTAACCAAATTAGCCGGCTAAAGCGATGACTGGGCGTATTCCCTCGCCTGGTCATCAGGAAATTTAACTTTCAGGTAGCGAGTTAGCGCGGCTCCGGGCACCGGCGACGGCGGCGGCAGGGGTGGGGGGCGGGGTCACTCTCCCTTTCTCTCATGGCCTCCACCCTGCTCGGGATCACTGGCACTACACCACGATAACGGTGTGTTTTAACTGCGTAGAAAAATAAGCTTTTCTGAGAGTAAAACAGGACGCGTTCCTATTGGAATATCAAATAATCAAGTGTCATGATTTTAATTAAAAGTATCAATATTACCTGGGCTTGGTTTCTTATGTCATGTCGTCTTTTCATTCGTGCATTCTGTATGAAGTTAATTTGTAAATTCAAGTTTATAGTGTCATGTAGGTTATAGAAATGTATAATCATTGGGTCATTTTTGTCATATTTTTCAATTTTTCAATTTATAAGTCATTTTCTAACCTTTGCGTCATTTATGCCATTTTTACTCATTTTCGTGTTTTTTGTTAGTGAAAGGTTCATGAATTTCCAATGACACACTAAAACAAAGCTTTAATGTATCATTTCATGAATAAATTCACTACTGCAGTGGATTCTGGTTTTCGAACTCTCAAAATTACACGGATTATCGGTAACTTCCTCGACCTTTCAAATTTGACGGTTGGAAAGGTCTACATTTCAGCTAAGGTTTACATTTCCTTCTAAAATAAAAATTTTATATTAAATATAACGGTATAAAAATAAATTTTATTTAAAATTGTAAAGTTCATTGAATAAATAAACATTTATATACAAAATGTTTAGTATTTTTTAATTTTAGGTCATTTTCAAAGAATTTTTAGGCCATCAGAATCCGTGTCCTGTTTATTACTAATTTCGAATATTAGTACAAATGGTCGAATAATTAAGCATCCTCTAACTCTGTAACAGGTATCTATGGTCCTGTTAGATACCCGGGATGAATGGAAAAATAGAAATGCAACGAAAAATTTTGACTCGAAAATACAAATATTGGATTATGATAATTCTCAATTTCTCATTCGCAATGTTACGACTATATTCTCATTCTCAGTTCCTCATTGCTGACAACATAACTAACGTCAACTGACGCATCGAGGAAGAAAAAACTTCAGTATTCGTGCGTCACGTTTCAGAGCAGCCGATTTTTGATGTTTCAGAATACCATTTTCCATACACTAAAGCGCAGAATTTTTGCTGCTGCAGGTCACAAGTTATTTAGTATATTTGATGTTTAGTCCATGTGAATAAAAAAAATTATTTGATTTTGATTGATTGATTCAACCATCGTTAAGGACGAACATACCACCTAGTTTATATAATTTCTTTGATCAAGAATATGATGTAATCGCTACCTGCTACTTCGGTTGTCTCTGGGGGAATGTATCGTAATGTTTCAGCATTTCAAAGGTCCTGCTTCCCTTCGCACGGATTAGAGAGTGTGTGATCTCTTGTGCTGAGGTTGGCCTTCTGACGTCACCAGCGATACGCATCACGGGTAACGCACATGCAACGTCTGTGTGGGTGTGTGCGGTGCCAGATTCCCGCCGTCGCACTGTAACGAAATGTGCTGCGTTGATGTTATGCGAGCGCGATTACGACTAAATAATTAATAGACGGAATACGATACTCTCGCTGACGCGGTAGTTCGATATTCCCAATATGGAGGTCGGTAAAATGTGAACTAATAAACAGCGGTTTAGACAATATTGCAAATATTCGAACTACCTCAGGGAGAATATTATAACATAGAAAATCTAACATTTTAAAGAGGACATATATGTGACACATGTATGTATTATAAAAAGGAGACAGTAAAAGGGAAGAAAAGTTTGTTTCTTTTATTTTTTTAAGATGTTCCAAAAGGCAGTACTTAAAACTATTCAAGCAATTTTTTTCCTACAAAGACTAGTCTTGAAAAAATTGAAAAGAGTATATTGGTATGCTCCGAAAATTTATGGTTGTAGAAATTTTTAGGACTGAAGATAAAAAAAATGACTTTATACCCTTTCATATAATATAACTTTCGAAGTATTGAATAAGGAAATTTTAATATCTTTTCAATCTTCCAAGTATTTAATTTTTAGAAATGTAATAAAATATGTTCTCTCTTGTTGTGCAATATTAAACGATTCGTATTACTTAAAGTTGACGAATGAGGTAATTTAAATCGAATTTCGAATTAAGACAATGCGAACAGGAAATCAGTATTTATGAAATAATTACATAAAATATATGGAACCTTTTACACATCACATTGCAAATCTGCACCTGTCGCATTTCTTGCTCCCAATTTCTTGTAAATCACCTCTCTGTTATATTTTGTCCATTCATTTTAAATTACTACCTACTCTTTTAAGAAAATAATTTACACTCTCATTACAATAACACCTTAGAATTGCCAATTTATTCCAAGAAATTTGTTTAGGTAAGAAATGTTTCATCTTTTTGGAGTTTATTATTGGAAACTTTCTGGGTCTTTCCTTCTAATTTAGTCTTTCAATGTTTATTCGATATTGCGAAACCATCGATATACATAGTAGTCGCTTTGTGAAATCTGTTCTCTTTCAGCCAGGCCTGTCACGTTCAAAAATAGTATATGCCATTGATGATAAAAGTTGTTAAATCGGAGCATCATAGTGATTGTGATACTACTTCTTCAAACAACGGCATCACCTACCACATCCTGGAATGGACTGCAAAAACAGAAAGCGATCAAAACATTTGATCGTACCATAAATAATAATACTTACTATATTTTAAAAGAAACTCACAGAAAATGATTAAAAACATTGCATAAACGTGAATAATTAGTTATTAAGTACATACAACATTCCAGCAATTTATTGAATATTATTATGTGATTATTGATTTACCGCTCAAAGAAGTGTTCTCCATGTACAGGAAGGGCGCTGGTGGGATTCTACTGCCAAAGGGAAGGTCTGTGCCCGATCGGACGTTTAAGCTGGGCCTTGTCCGGGTCATAACACGCACTACAATCATAAGGCTATTGATTAAATTAGTTGACGCGAGTTGACGTGAGTAAATTAGCGCGGAAAACAAAATTCTTTCTCGCTCAACGGGAAAACGTACTCGAAGGGAAACGAAAATATAGTTTTAAACTGATATTGTGGTACAAGACTTAACCTATGAAAGAGAATCATGGACTATAACCAAATAAAACAAGCTGCCAAAATAAAGTTTGTAAGAGAAGTTAAAAGTTTTTCAATTGTAGATCGCTCGTATAAGATCGGATCTAAACATCTATTCTACGAATGGGCGCACTAAAGAAAATAAGTAAAGATTGACACAAAATATAGAAAGACTAGATAATAACAAATCAGTAAAATCAGTTCTCAACAACAAACCTATTGCAAAACGAAAATTAGGGCGCCCTTGGAAAAGATGACTAGAGTTAAGACGGAACAGACTGCAAGCTTAATCCTTGAAAGTGAACAAGAAGAAGAAGAAGGTGACGGAGAAGAAGGATACGAAGAAGAAAGAGGAGGAGGAGGAGGAGGAGGAGGAGAACGAGGAGAAGAAGAAGAAGAAGAAGGAGTAGGAGGAGGAGGAGGAGAAGAAGGAGAGGAGGAGGAGGAGGAGAAGAAGGAGGAGGAGGAGGAGGAGAAGAAGAAGAAGAAGGAGGAGAAGAAGAAGAAGGAGGAGATAAAGGATAAGAAGGAAAAGAAGGAAGAGGAGAAGAAGATGAAGAAGAAAAAGAAGGAGGAGGGGAAGAAGAAGGAGGAGGGGAAGAAGAAGGAGGAGGGGAAGAAGAAGGAGGAGGGGAAGAAGATGGAGGAGAAGAGGAAGGAGAAGAAGAAGAAGAAGGAGAAGAAGAAGAAGAAGAAGGAAAAGGAGAAGAAGAAGGAGAAGGAGGAGAAGGAGAAGAAGAAGAAGGAGAAGAAGGAAAAGGAGAAGAAGGAAAAGGAGAAGAAGAAAAAGAAGAAGAAGCAGCGTGAAAGCGTCGGTGTTGAAGCCTACCAATCGAAACGCTGCGACCTCCGGCATCCGGAAGCTGCGTATCCGAAGCACCTGTCTCGCGATGTCGCCCCGCGCGGCGACCGGCGCGTGTCACGTCGCCAGCAGAGAGCGGTCCCCGGGGAGCCAAGGCGAAGCAGATAACCCGCTTACACGCCCAACCCACCGCACCGGCTTCTTTGATGGGCCCCTTCCTCCGCGAGATGGCGACAGCATTCCACGTACGTGGCCGGCGCTCGGGGACTGCTCCCGCGCTATCGTCTTTAACCCCACGAAAACCGCATTCGGCCAGATATTTTGGGCATTGTACACAAAAAAGGTTAAGTAATTTCTAAACATTTTATTATTTAGAAAATCACTGCACCATTGTTACATTTCAGTAATTCTGGGTGTTAAAAACCCGCTTGATATTAGTCATACTTTGAGTTTTTTCTTATCTTCAGACTAAAATAATGTAAATTCTTACATCTTTAGTAATATAGAAATAAATAAATAATACCATATTTGAATGGTACTACACAGGCAAAGTAACAAGTCTCACCTTAGATGATTTCATTATGATCAACAACAAAATTGTCAAATTCAAAGAATAAATTATAATTTTAAATGTTATAGTAGGAAGTGTAGTAGTCATGAAGACATTCGACAGAGGAATCGTCTGTGGGTTTACAAAGACTGGAGTTTGGAGGAGAATTTTGTGCCAGGAAATGATGAAGTCGGGGTGGGGGAAATGGGGGTAGTTTATTCCTACGACAGAAAAATAAGTCGTGTCGGAGGAATGAACAACATTTTTTTCGCTTTACAAATGTTATTTCCACTTTTTACCCATCAATTCTTCTTTTTAAATAATCGATTCATTCTATCACTTCACCTGATCGGGATTTAGTCGTTGATTTTCGTTTTAAACAATTAAAAATATTTTATCCCTCTTTACACAGCAACAAGGATGTACATGCAATTAGGTGTCAGGTTGGTGACAATTAAGATTAAACGTGTATCATTCAATGGTTAGTAAATCATGCTTCCTGAGATTTTAAGCTTTTCAGAAAACAAAAGTAACAGTTTAGTGTTAGAAGCAGTTTAATTTACTAAATAACAGTGATAAAAAATAATTGATTTTACATTACGTGGGATCAATCTAAATGTGCAAATATTTAAAAGATGACTTATTCAATTATATTTTTTGAAGTTTCTAAACTTTATATGAAACCATGCATACTTTATTGTAATGAGGGAGAAATTATAAATTAGGGGACTGAATTTATGCCTAAAGAAACGTGATGAAACTTCTTTGTAAGGGAGATGGAGAGTGTTTTCAAAGTTTGAGAGCATTTTCCCTAATAAACTCTTGTGTTGAGGCATTTGAATACCTGTTGAGTTTACCTCAGAGCACCCATTAACGCTTTCTCGGCACAACCCTGATCGGAAGTCCTAAGTTTCGAGTCCTGGAAATGGCGGACTTTAGACATTATCTACATACTTGTAGCTCGTAAATCGAACTCCGCTTCTGTCTAGAGGAGAATTCTAGCGGCCAGCAGCTCTGACAGGCTATCTTCCATGTTTGTTTGTTGTTTTTTTAAATACTGCAACATTGGCGGATGGTCTTTCTTTTCTCAACCTTGTTCAATCTTTCTCACTTACATGCAGGCACACATTCATGCACTACACTTCCATACATGACGGGAGACAGGTCGAGGATTAGAGCTTGTTGTAGCTGGGGCGGTTCTCCGAGGAGCCAATATATGAAAATATTGCTATATAGAAATACGGCTATTGAAATGGGGCTGTATGGAATATTGCTGCACTCTGATGTGTAGGCTGGCATCGGATATCACCATAAAGCAAGGGAGGAACACCATCAATCCCCGATATTAAAATATTTGGTACTCTAAGATGAATAATTACATAGCATAAACGCACCTTGAAACAATAAATCAATCGATTTCAAGTTCTCAGTGCACTTGAATATTTAAAGAACTCTTTTCTAAGATTTGTAAAATGAATCCTCCATCTTTTATTTTCAATCAAAATTGGCATCTAGAGCTCAGTGTAAATAAAGCAATTTTGAAAGATATGAGAAGGAAAAGCTTACAACTAGGGAACTGTAAGAGGTATCAAATATATAAATAAAAGTTTTTACGGATAAGAAGAGATTTTCATTTCTTTTACAGTGAAATTTTTCAATTTTCAACTTAACATCTTTAATTTTACGTTATTTTAAAAATATATAATTTTACTTTAAATAATATTTAAAACTAGTGATGCTACAAGAGCGCATATTTTCTTGTATTATTTCAAAATTTGCAATTTTCAAAAATTCAGAAAGATCAATGCTAATGAGACTTGTGTCATTCATTTAAGAGTCGCATGTTTTGACCGTGAAAAAACAGTAAATAAAAACATTGGAGGGGTTTTTGAGAAAATGTTTTTTATAAATTGCATTAATGTCAAGCAGAAATTACGTAAAAATTACTCTTTTTTTCAAAAACAAATTTCATAGCCTCTTCTAAAGATTTGTTTGTGTAGGTTTACAAATACAGATACAGATTTTGTATAAGGCAAAATATCTATGATATCGTTGTTTTAAAATGATAACCTTTTGAAATTTTCGAAAAAATGGCGAGTTTACAAACAAAAATGGGAATAGCACCAATGTCTGTTGATACATACAAGGAGAAAATTTGAAGAATAAATTTGGAGTTTGAGCAGTTTTTTTTAATTATATAAATTTCAATGATGGTTAAAATACTTTCTCTTCTTACGCAGTAAGTGCGAGAAAGTAAAACGAGATTTATAATAATGAGATTTACTACAGGCAAACACTTATTTTTCTTTCGTCAACAAGAAATATAGTATTTTTTACCATTAATTCTCCTTCTAATAGTTGTTTTGCGCGTACGATTAACCCTAGTCAACTGAAGAAGGGGGGTCAATGCCTCACTGAAGACTTTTTGGGGGGAATTCAATATTTTAGAAGCGAATAACACATAGCTGCAAAATAAATTCTCGTCACTTTAGATTTCGATGGGCGATTTGAATTCATTTAAGCTAATAATTAATAGATCTGAAATCCATTTCTCCAACACGTAATATCTTATTGTAGTTTCAAAGAGAAGTCTGGTAAACAAAAACTCTTTATTTATATAAGATTTAAGAAACACATGAATAAACGATTTCAAACTAGATATACACAATTCTACTGAAGGAATAATAAGTATAAATATGTATATAAACGGTACACATCTTCTGCTTATTGACAACATATATTAACAATAACGTTATATTTATACGAACAATGTCCGAGAGAGTTCTAACACCTTCCTTTGCTAAAATTTTCTCTTTCTCTTTTTAAGATCAACAGTCGTCTGCCATCATCACTTCAAAATATCTGCCCTGATAACATTTCCCATCTCTTTCAGGTCTTGATGAAATTTCTCTCGATTTCCTGAAATCCCCCGGATTATAATAAAATAATAATAATAATAATAATAATAATAATAATAATAATAATAATAATAATAATAATAATAATAATAATGTCTTTATTAATGGCGATTAATGGCGATTGGCCATTGGGCCTGCTCTTCCGCCTAACCACTTATAAGGTAAGAAATCAAGATGGTTGTGGAGATAATGAAGTTTGATGCTCATGCTACATCCTAAATTCTTCACGGACGTTACCATTTCATCGACCAAATATTTAAAACCTGTATGCTTCTTATTTTCCTTAAATATTGACAAAGATAGTTTTGAAAACTGAACAGGTCAGTCTTTATTTATCACTCATTAAAATTTCAAAATGTACATTTTTCATGATATTTCTATTACGAGGTCCAACAAAGATGTTTTCTATATGCTCGACCTCTGAAAGAAAAGGAAAATGTAAACAAATATATTTAAAGAAATCTCCATTCATATACAGAACATTGACAGACGTACCATGCTTGATATTGAGTGGTGGCAAAATAATATTTTCACGATTAACTAAACTTCTTATTTCATTTTCATTTCCGGAATTTAAAGTAATTCTGATTGACCAATCTCTTCTGACCCAGTGCAATTCATTAATCTTTCTATCCCATTCAGTTAGAAAGCAGAGGATCTTTGGTAATCCTAGGTGAAGTCCCAACAATATTCCAATAACTTTTAAGTCTTCGCAGACAACCCATTGGAACTCTTCATAATTACTGTTTTTAAAGTTCTTCCATGTTTTTGCATGTTTCCTTTAAATGAAAAGATTGAACTACTGACACTGAGGCATTTGCAATACTACAAAAACGGTTAAGATCAGTGCAGGTGGATCGGAAATGCAAACATTTTTGTAACGAAAATTGAATGTGTTTGGAATGGAAAATTGTTTAGTTGAATGTGTGTGGACGAATGGATGAATGTGTGTGAATGATGCAGAGATAAACGGATGTACACATCGACTGATGATTGGCCGGTTGGATGAATGGACATCGGTTGATGAATGGATGGTTGTGTCACGCATTAACAGTCAAATTAGTAGCTTTCATTCTCTAATAATTGGAAAAATTCGTCAGTAGTGAAACCGCTAACTCGCGTTTACAAGCTACAATATTTCCAATTTAACTTCTTGGCACTGTAGAGCTCTGTACCTATGATAGGAGTAATCGCGTTGACCGCTAGAAGGCACAGATATTTGCCACCGTCTTAAAAATTGTTCGCTTCAACGCACAGACTAATCACAAATTTCTTCGACAAGCTCGCAAATTACGATGAAGAAACGAATTCTCGTCTATTGTGCCTATGATCTGTGAGGAGAAAGGTCGTACTGAAAGATTGCCGACTGTGGAGGAAAGCGACGGATAACGTCTTCTTAAAAGCTCATTAGAAGTAATGAAGTTACAATTTACTGAATAGAAATATTTAACGTAAATAAAATACAAGATTTGTTATATCAACGTGTGGAAAATAATCATGAAATTCCATGAGAAGTGAACCATGTAATTTCAAATAAAGAATTACAGTGCATCATAGCATGCACTTTTAACTTTGGGTGAATTCCCGACTAACAAGTAAAGTTTTTCCCCACAGCTTTTTTGCCTACTTTTCTTTCCTACGAGATGCTGATGCAAGAGTATTAATTTTTGTTCTGGGAAATGAAATGTACGACGCGACCACACTACTACGCAAGGTGACGGAGCACAATACACAATTCTTCGCTGCGGCAGCGATGACACGCCAGGAGACTCGGCGGTCTGACCTTGGTTGCGGGGACATTATGTTTTAGACAACTGCGTGTAGATTTAAAACGATCAGTGGTGTCGTCAGTTGTAAGGTTCTGATGTGAATTTCATTCCATTTTCCCTTGTTAGCTACAGTTTGTAAGCAAAGTGAACAGAATTCTAGTTACTTTAGGTGGCGTATATGATTGAAGTCACAACAATTGAAAGTGTAATTCATTAGACTGTCCTAACTGAAAACAGATGGTTTTTTTATAATGTTAAAAGTTATTGTAAATTTCACTCTACGGAATGTTTAGGAATGAACGAATTCTTTTCGAAACCAAAGAAAGTGTTGACTTAATGTTACATTTTGTTTCATCAAAGAATGCATTCTATTTACTTATTCACTAGCGTAATATTTGTGAAATTTCTTTGAAAAACATATTAGATTGATGTGGTAACAAACTTTTTTAACTGAATTATACAATTTAATGCAATTGTAAATAAGTTGAAGTTCATTTCAGTTTTTTTGAAGATTCGTTGAGGAAGTGCATACTAGAGTCGTTATGTACTGTATATGAATTATTTGATAGGTTTATTTCGCGATTCATTTCTTTCTTTTGTATGTTGTGCATTTTTGTACATAATGATATATGTGTATGTCCATTCTTTTCATATAGCGTCTTTTCTTTGTTACTGTGCTTAGAGTATAATCATTTGCAAGTGTTCATCTCACAAGTGCTAGTGTTTGATGTAATCCAATTCAACGATTACTGGCATTCTTTTCAAATTTTTGTTGTTCTTATAAAGAATATACTCTCCTTGTTAATTTTTGAAAAGTATCACATCTTTCTTTTCATTGGTATCGAAAGACGACCCCATACCCTGCATTACAGTGAGAAAATGTCAACTGTAATAGAACTAGTGACATCCATTACGGATGCCACTCATCAAGCAAATATATTCTTCTGCTCGAGTGATTTGTTTAAACACCTCGCATCAAAGGGGGGAGTAAGGAAGGTGACAGTAGTTATATCGTATTTGTAGTAGTTTATATTTTATTGTAATTGTCGAGGATACTTTGTGTAAATCCCCTTTTATTTATAAAGTCCTTCATTTTTATAAAACATTGTTGCAATTGATAACAAGAGTATGTTTTATTTTCAGTTACTCCAACTTCATTCGTTAGGGAGTAAGGAACTTCGAAACGAAACGAACATTTTGAATACTATTTTCAAGTATATTTATAGTAATTTCATTGTTAGTATAATATTTCTTAACATATTACGATATTACAAAAACACATCAATCTTCGTTTCAGTTCAATGAAATTCTATTTACTGACTAGATCTGTCACATAACTAAAATCCAACTCCTCTGTCACATAGCGAAAATCCAACTCTGCTTTGAAAACCATTGCAGTAACACACTAACAAGACTCTGAACTTGTTTCTTGGAGTGTCACTTGGTCCGCAGCTCTATGATTACTTGAACATCCTCCAACAACTTTCTTCCTGCAAAGCCCGCGTCAGGAGAATCGGGATGTTTTCCTCCCGCCGACGTTATTCCGGGCACAGATCGAACCGCCCCCAGAGCCTCACACTCCCTTTGAATATGTAAATATGTGTATGTCTAAATAACACGGCTTCGCCGTAGCCGCGCTCGCAACTTCGCGCAAACATTCTCGTCTTCCGCTCTCGAAGTAATGGTCTCGATCCGCGTCAAAGTTCGCCGAGAAGGCGGCCCAAGTTTGGTCACGTGCAGAAGATGGGAGAGATGCTCCTGGTCGCGGCCTGCCTCCGCCTTCGACAGGGCTCTGCGCCTGCGATGGGAAGCCTGGCTTAAATTATTGAAAGCAGGAGCCGTCTTCGTAAACCCGATCGGCCTCCGTACGGGAATAGGCAGTGTAGGAGGTTGAAAAGACTTCTCTTGGGTGATCCGACTGACCTCTCTGTGGTGTTCCAACTGATCTCTCTGGAGTACCTGAATGTTTTCGTGGCGTTTTGGAAGTTATCCGACATCTATAGAATGATCAGACCTCTTTGGAGTGATCAGACCTCTTTGGAGCGATCAGACCTCTTTGGAGCGATCAGACCTCTTTGGAGCGATCAGACCTCTTTGGAGCGATAAGACCTCTTTGGAGTGATCAGACCTCTTTGGAGTGATCAGACCTCGTTGGAGTGATCGGACCTCTTTGGAGTCATCAGACCTCTTTGGAGTGATCAGACCTCTTTGGAGTGATCAGACCTTTATGGAGTGATCAGACCTTTATGGAGTGATCAGACCTTTATGGAGTGATCAGACCTCTATGGAGTGATCAGACCTCTTTGGAGTGATCAGACCTCTTTGGAGTGATCAGACCTCTTTGGAGTCATCAAATCCCTTTGGAGTGATCAGACCCCTCTGGACAGAACAGTCCATCCCCTCTTAAATGCCCCGATTATCCTCTCTCGCGGGATTCAACCTCTCTGGAGCGATTCAGCCAATCTCGCTGGAGTGATTTGGAGCAACCCAGAGCTCTCTGGTGTGATCAGATCGACTCATTGGGAGTGATTATCCCTCTAGAGAATATACAGTCCTCTTGGGAATAGAGAATAAATAGTTCTCTGATTCCATGAAACAATGCATAAAAACAAAAGTGTGTAGTTGCTACAGTATTAATAAATACTTGTAGTTAAGTTCGCTTCTGTAGAAACGTACCTCGATTTGAAGTGTGGTGGGGAGGAGTTGCAATCCTGATCGTACTGATGTTTTTGTAATCCTAATTCCACAAATCTCAGAATGAGCACAATTTTCAGGAAAGTAATGAGTTTTGTAATTAACCAGACTCCTAGAGAATTCAATGATAAAAGAAATCCAAATATCTGAAGTACTTCCATTGCCTTTCAACGTTCTACGGACATCGACGTCCCTCTGGCGCAACCCAGACTCTCAAGTGAACACTCATTTCTGAAGAAAAAGAACCCACAAAACTCGTCTGTGATAAAAGGCAGGCCCAAACCGCCGAGGGCTTGCACCGTGCGTTAGTCTCTTATTAATTATCGCCGCTTAAGAGAACGCACTTCGGAACCAGGAGTTTGCACCCGTCTCTTTTTATGGCGGCAAAGTTTCCCAGAACTCGCCATGAGCAATCCTCATTAGCCAACAGCCAGAAAATTAGGAAACATATCAACGTGTCCTCGGCAAGATAGTCCGCGTAGGGAAGTATTGCAATACTCGCCAGGGGAAAAAAGTGCCACCATTATTCTTCATGTAAAAGCAATTTCCGAGCAGAAGGAGAACCGTAATGTTGGCGGAACTGTAAGGAGTCGTTTCTCTAATTTTTCATGCGGACGAGGAAAAGAAGAAAAAAAGTTGCCCTGTCGTCGAATGTAGTTGACGCCCGAGAGAGCCACGGGAACAACTGCGTCTGTTGAAACGGTGCACTCGTGTCTACAAAATGCATGGATTCAAAAAAGGACGCTGCTTACAAATGAATGTATGCATTGGAAGGAAACAAGTACGATGCACGGTTTGTACGTGACGCACGTAGTACAGTTAGCTTTTCTATTGTGGATGCGGCGGCTCTCTTTCAACATCACAAGAATACAAATAAAAGAAGAAAGTGTGTGTGTGTCCGGGGCGGGTACTATTATCTGTTAGAGTTGTAATTTTATTAATGGTGTTTGCATTGGCTCTGCTGTATGAGAGCAGGTATTTCGGTTCTATTATGTCAATATTAATTTGCCGCAAATGGTTTTATGAGACCCGAAAATGTGATTGCGGTTGTACATTCGCATATACAGACACCTGAAATAAAACTTCCTTATAAGCCTTGTAAAGGGTTCTAGCAAAACCAGACTAGTTCGTATAAATCACACTATTTATAAACGATTTTAATAGTAAAATCTTATTTTGTATGAGAAGTTCACAATTCTTCAAGAAAAAACGGTCTAATCGAAAGAAATGTGAACATCAACATATAAACAGTGAGGTGTCTGGAGAAGATTTGCTTACCCAAATTAGTTTGCAGTTTAATTTTAGGTAAATTAGAACGTAAGCCATCATTACATGTGTGTGAAGTGTATTATGTACTGAACTATGTATGCTCTGTAAAGCAAACCATTATTAAAAACAACATATAAACACGGTTAGTAATAAAATATCAATGAACAGTAAACCTTTTCTAGATTATTGCAGTTAAATCGGTTTAATTTCACATATTCACAAACATGAACAGCAATAACGCAAATTACAAAATCGGTAATATATTTCTCTTGCAACGACACTTAAGAAACGTAATATTGAAACATTACGCCAGACTCGCCTGCTTGAAATTTTCATTTACCGCTACGGATGCATTCGTCACGTTCGCGGGAAAGGAAAAAAAATAATAGTTATCAACGTAACTATTAATGAACATGCGTTTTTTGGAGGAGTAGGAATGAAATGCTTAGGGACAAGGCAATGATGGGATCCGAGTCCGGTGTTTGAAATTAGTTCAGCAAAAGAGATTGTTATACAATACATTACTTTTAGAAAGAATTCATGGAATGTATTGTAATACGTTAGTACAATTGGGATCATTACCAATATTTGAAAAGGCAGCTATGTTAATTCAAGGTGCCGCCGCACGGATGTATTGGCTCTGTGGCAAACCGCTGCCAATGTGGGATCTCTGATCGAGAGTTGTTTGGGTTCTAACCCCTAAAATGACGAAATTATGACCTATCTGAGCAAGCAGCTAGGTCGAATTCAGACGTTGAGAATTCTAGCGGGGGACTGCTTTGATCGGTACTTTTCGTAAATTCTCTAAAGAATATCAGGCGAATTTCTTCAAGGAGTCACGGACCACCTGTGATCTTTCCTCCTTCCTTTTGTTATCTTCTCTCCCCTCACAAACACGCGTACACTCGAACATACACCATTATGTACCTACCACACAGTTTGGTAGCTCAGTCGGGAGCTTCGACCTTGCCCCGGCTGGGAAGTAAGCTGTATGGAGTGATTCCTTGAAGGGAAAATCCCGTAAGCCGTGATGTAGGTCCACACTGAATTTCATGAATGAGCGGAGTAAAACGCCGCTACCTCCTGGACACTGTATGAATTAGAATGACTAATAGTTCACTCACCCGGAAATATAAAATTCTCACTCACCCTAAATTTTCTTTCCTTCGTGACACCCAGTGATTTAATTACTTTTCGGAATGCGTCCTGCAAAGTTTTACTGTACCGTACTCGTTCCATAAAGTCATCCATTGGATTCAATAAATACAACAAAATACTATGTCCCATACGTAAGTCCTAAAAGAATTATTTTAAACTCATTTTCATGGAGTTTTTCACTCGCTTTGATCTCGTTCAATATTTCCATATTTTTGCGAGTTATTGCATTCTCTTTTTCCTGTTTCTTCTTCTTCTTCTACTATACTCACACGTTTTTCACGGAGTTTTAAAAACATAGATCTCGCTCTAATCGCTGGGGCTCGAGAATGAACGCGCCCGAATTGCACGCCCACGCATTTAGTTCTCGCGGCGCCGCGGCCGCTCCACGAATCAGATGCCGCCCCTGCGCGACCTCGCTCGCTGTAGGCATTCGAAGAAAATGGCTGAGAAATTGAATGATTGATTATTAGCAGACATCGGATGTATCTATTTTCTCTAGGGAACTTATTTAAAGGCTAGTAATATATGTCCACGAATCATGACAAATGATGACATATGACGAAGTTTTATAATACTTATTTTTGCTTATTTTAGCATAAATGCCTGTTTTTTGCATAAATACATTTTAAGGACTTTTTTGCCTTTTATTTAGTATATTTATTTACAATGCTAAGACATCGGAAAATCGGCAATGGTCCAACGTGACCATTCATTACGAAACCTTCAATTCACATCTTGAAATTTAAAATTACGAGAGAATTCCTGAAAGTATACCAATTGATTTTTCTCCATTTCCCTATTTCATAAATACCAGCCATGATCTGAGAACATGGACGATGCACCGAGAGAACCGAAATTTTAAGTGGAAATAAAGATGAATTCCCGAAAGGTTTCAGTGGTGCTAGTGTTGGATTGCTAAAATATATGCCAGTCACATCTTTCAGATATCCTTCTCCGCATTCAAACTGATTTGGTCCCCCAGTCGTCGCAAATTTGAAATTGTGATCATTGAAAAGTTACTGGTAATATGTAAATATTACTGGTTAATGGAAACTATTGGGAATAAAATGTTGAAAAGTTGTTAATATTAAATCTAGTTTTACATTAAAATATACGAACTGGTTTTGTGCATTTAAGTTTACAAAATAATATAGACAAAAATTACAATTTTTCCATTTTATTGTCTATGTAACTTATGACAGTCCTTTTTTTCTCCTTATTCTTGACCATTCCAGTACCTTTAGCGCCTAAACATCCGAAGTCTAATTATTAGTGTTTCCGGACGCGTCAACTACTGAGGTCATTAGTGCCCTTATTGAAGTGCATGTTTTTTTCATCGGGAGGTGGCGGTGATCTTCCCCCGCTGGATGGCGTGATCCGGCGCCGACCTCCCGTCGGCTAACGGGGTTCTCCCTAACCGGGTATCTCTCACCTGCGGGGCACCGCCCCAGCCGGGACAAACTCTAAAATTCCCACCGGCCACCCGGAATATGTGGTAGTGTACTGCAGTTCAGTGTAAGATGTGTAAGGGGAGAGGATAGGACAAGGAAGAGGTAAGAAAGGTCGCACGCGGTCCGTCGCCCTTCGTTAGGGTACAGCTTTGACATACGCCTGGTGCTGATAATAGAATTCATAGAACCCTACCCATCATGGCAGTTGGCCGCTACGATGCAAATCCGACAAAATAGCGACTGAACTCAACCTGGCTATCTAGCTAGAGTTGAAAATCCTTCCACTATCGGGATTGGAACCCCAGGACCTCCCAGGCACTGCAGTGACATCATTTGATTTCCAGAGACACCTTTGCCGGCCAGACAGATTGAATTTGCCCGCAGATACAAAGCAGTAAATTCTGTGCAGCGAAACACAGCTAATGAATTTGCTCAGACTCTTGACAAGCCTGCAATGCCGCGCGGCACAGAACTTATTCTTCCCACCACTAATTCTTCGGCATTGAGAAATAGAAATCCGATGTGATGGGTTGTCCACGGCATTATCGAATACCGAGTTGTCAATACTGACTAAATTGTTTATTTTTTTTAGTAATTTTCAGTGCTCGAGGGCCGCTAATATTTTCACAGTACATATAAACAGTGAGTATCGTTCAATAGAAAAAAAGTCAGGATAGATGTCGATCTGAACCTGTTGAAAGGTCTCTTCTTAGTATAGAACTTTAAAGAACAACATGCTTTACCTTTGATCAACCATAACACACAAATTGTGGGGGTCAGAGTTAGCAGCGCTATCTGAAACGTTTCTCAAACGAAAGCCATCTCTGCAGGGTTCAAAACCCCGGTGGCATTTTTGAAGACCTTGTGGCCCACAGTTTTAACTGCCGCCCCCGCACTGGTGGCGTCTGTGGCTCCAAAACCTCAGTGAAGGACCCACACCGCCTCGCGGGCGGCCGCTGGCGGAGATAATTAAAACTTGTACACACAATTTACGAGCGCATCAAAAAGTTACAGAGCCAGGAAATGTAGTTTGGCTGCAAGTTGCCGCGAAGGACAACAGCCATCTCTCAGCTGGGCTCCGCCACGGAGACTCGGGCTGCTCAGTCTGCGGCCGGGCGGCGGAGGGAGGCGGCAAAGATGAATGGGAGAAGTGGTAGAAATAACTGGGTTGGCAGATGGCAGCGAATGGGTTGTCAGGTGGGTTGTCAGGTGGGTTGTCAGGTGGGTTGTCAGGTGGGTTGTCAGGTGGGTTGGAAGGTGAGTTGGCAGGTGAGTTGGCAGGTGAGTTGGCAGGTGGGTTGGTAGGTGAGTGGGGAGGTGAGTGGGGGGGTGTTGGCAGGTAGGTTGGCAGGTAGGTTGGCAGGTAGGTTGGCAGGTAGGTTGGCAGGTAGGTTGGCAGGTAGGTTGGCAGGTAGGTTGGCAGGTAGGTTGGCAGGTAGGTTGGCAGGTAGGTTGGCAAGTGGGTTGGCAAGGTTGGCAAGGTTGGCAAGTGGGTTGGCAAGTGGGTTGGCAAGTGGGTTGGCAAGTGGGTTGGCAAGTGGGTTGGCAAGTGGGTTGGCAAGTGGGTTGGCAAGTGGGTTGGCAAGTGGGTTGGCAAGTGGGTTGGCAAGTGGGTTGGCAAGTGGGTTGGCAAGTGAGTTGGCAAGTGAGTTGGCAAGTGAGTTGGCAAGTGAGTTGGCAAGCGAGTTGGCAAGCGAGTTGGCAAGCGAGTTGGCAAGCGAGTTGGCAAGCGAGTTGGCAAGCGAGTTGGCAAGTGAGTTGGCAAGTGAGTTGGCAAGTGAGTTGGCAAGTGAGTTGGCAAGTGAGTTGGCAAGTGGGTAGGCAGGCGGGTTGGCAAGTAGATTGGTGAGTGATTTGGTAGATGAGTTGGCAGTTGGGTTCGATGGTGAAATGGTATGTGAGTTCCTAGGAGGGGTGATTTTATAGATGGTTTCGTAGATGAGGTAGTAGGCGAGTTGAGAAGTAGGCTAAGGGGTGGATGGTGAAGTTAATTGTGGGAGGGGAGATGAATGGGGACGTAAGGGGAAACGCGAGTAAGGAGGTAAGTATCGAGATAAGTGAGGAGGTAAGGTGGGTTAATACGTGAATTGATAGGAAAATGGTTGTTGCTTTGGAACGTGAAATGCTTGGCTGGAGAGTAAGTTTTTTCGAGGGATGTTAGGTGAGAGGGTATGTAGCAAAAGGGGAAGGGGTAAGTGCAATATATGAATTGCAGAAGTTGATGGGTGGTTTGTCTTGTATGAAGATGAGTTGCTGGTTGTAGTGTTCCGATTTAGTAAGGCAAGGTGTGAAATCACATAGAGGATTTGGGCGTTGAAAAAGTTAGGGCTGCAGTGGTGATGAACGTGGGATGGATAGGTGGGTGAGAAGAAGTGAAGCTTCTACGGGCCGTCGACCTGATGGGAAGGAGATGAAGATAGATTTAATGGGGTGTTGAGGATTGGTAGAAATTGTGGGAACTGAACTGCAAGATGCCAGTACGAATGAAGTTTACACGTAGGTTCTGGTTGGTTGTGTACTGACGGAATGATGACAATGTTGTTGGGTAATCATGAAATAGGGATTTCTGAGTTTAAACATTAGTAGCAAAAAATGATATTTTATTATTAATTCTGCAATTAAGTGTACTGACTTGGTGGCAGAATATCTTAACTTTTACATGCATTAAGGTTACATGACTAATAATAGGTTTAAAAAAGTAGTTATTTATATATTAATAACAATAACAATAATAATAATATGCCGTAATATAATATACCATAATATCACCGTGTGCAACTGCACTAACTGCACTGCACTGCACTGCACTGCACTACACAACAACTGACACATGTCTGAATGGTGTGAATCGTGGCGGGGTCTTGCCGGGATTTTTGATGATGTCATGGTGGGTATCGGCGCGGGGAGGTGGAAATGGAGTCTGTGGCGATGATGGTGTTAGGAACAGATGCAAGAACTGGGGGACGGGGCTGTGACTGTGGCGGTGATGGCGACAGATGAGGTCGAGGACGAGAACAAAAGGTCGGAGCAAAAGGCTAGAGATGAAAGAGACAAGGAGATGGTCATCTGAAGCAAGAGAAGCGCAATGCAAAGGGCGGATCAGATAAAGGAGAGTCACAGTGGCAAAGTCGGTGACGAGGTCTCCAACGGGAGAGGAAGTATTACGGTGCGAAAAGTGGGCGTTTTGTGAATTTAATAAAGACCGGCGTCGAGGGGGAGTTTCGCTGGCCGTTATCAACATTCACCCCATGTCCCTGGTTTCTCAACGAGGCAGTGCTTAAAGTTGATAGTCAGCGGTTCATACATACGAGTAATCTGCGTTTTTATTGTAGTTTAAAGTTACCATTATACATTTATTTAAACTGTACTGTCATTTATAATTATGCAAAGATTCAAAAAAGCAATGCACTCTGATTTGAAACGCATCAATGTAACATCAACTTCCTTTACAACCAGTAAAGTAGCAGTCTTCAATCGCTGTTTACTGTGACGTCCGAGTTCCATTAGAGGCGCATAAACATTTCTTTCTATGTCTGCAAACTTATAAATATATTGCGTAACTGAAGAAAATTTGCGCGGGGCGTACGAAAATTATAGCTAAACACGTGCTACGCGTGAAGTGAACCTTTTGACAATCGAAGCTCCATCCGCACACTCATGGAAGTCGATTTAAGAGATTTTAACGTAAAAGTTAGATTCCCACTTCATCGACTCCTTACCTAGGTAGGAGAACTTTCTGGATATTTGTACTATAGTTTTTGATTGATTGATTTTTTCGTGTTTCGGGCGCGTCAACTGCTTCGGTCATTAGTCCCGTTAGTGTAGTGCATGTTTTTTCTCGGGAGATGGCGGTGATCTTCCCCCGCTGGATGGCGAGATCCGGCGCCGACCTACCGTCGGCTAGTGGGGTTTCCCCTAACCGGGACTCTCCCACCACGGGGCACCGCCCCAGTCGGGACAAGCTCTAAGCTCCCGACCGGTCTCCCGGAATATGTGGTAGTGTAGTGCATGTTAGTGTAAGTGTGTGTGTAATGGGAGAGGATAGGACAAGGAATAGGAAGGACAGATGGCGCGCGGTCCGTAGCCCGTTTGGTAGGTACTGCTCCGGCATTCGCCTGGTGTTGATCGGAGAAACCACGGAAAACTACCGATCAGAGCAGCCGGCCGCTAGAATTCTCCTCCAGACAGCAGCTGAATTCGACCTAGCTGAAAAGCTAGTGTCGAAAATCCTGCCACCGTCAGGACTCGAACCTAGGACCTCCCGGTTAGAGGCGCTGCAGTGACATCGGTTGATGCACTGAGCTACCGCTACCGGTTTGTACCATAGTGCACCAGTAAATTCAGCATTACATAAATTTAATGATTGCATAAAATGAACTCTTCAATCATCATTAATTTGATATTTAAACCAATGTAAAATAAATGTAATGAATACAGACAATTTATTATTACATTATTGAAGATTTTGTATGTTAAAAAAATATTAATCCTAATTTTTAACGTGTTTCTAAAGAAATAGATGAAGGTATTTAAAAGTATACAATTGAAAACAATAGATAACAAAACAATATATACGTTCAATGAAATGAGAAATTCATTAGGTGTGTGTATGTGCGCGACTGTGCGCGCGTGCGAGAAAGAGAGAGAGAGCGAGAGAAAGAGAAAGAGATTGACAAAGAAAATTTAGGAGTGCATTCCCCGAGGATGACTCGGATGTCAAAATTATTTAAACCTTGTGAAAGCAACATCTGCAAGCCAGAGCAGAGTACTTCTGTAAAACGCCATATCACACCGTTTTATTAGAGGTTAATAAAGGTTTTTTACATAGAACTTCCTTCTTCACCGTAAAGATGGCGCATTGTGTCATAGGAGCGTGAAACATAACGCAGCTCTTAGTTTGTGGTTACTCTTCGTAACGGTGAAGAAAACGTTCCGCTCCAATTGCATTTGTCTCAGCAAGACCTATGGAATAATAAAAAGCATTCACGTAACCATTCAGGCGTCTACAACGGCATATGCCGTTCTTTACAGAGTCCCTCTCTCGCAAGTACAACGGCATATGCCGTTCATGCTTCTGAATGCGTCGCCAGGGTTACGACACATTTCGCGAAGTGATCGCTAACTCGCAGTTCAATGTAGTATCTTAGCTTCTTGTATTCCGATTTGCATGTTTTATCATCAACTATTGATTTTTTATTAATGATATTGTGGTTGCTGACGTAGAAATTTCTGTGGTGGTACTACAATGACAATAGCAAAGGCAACAGGATTGAGAAAATAAATGATCCAGACGTAAAGTCAGATATTAAAACCAGAAGTTTGTCTAAGGAAGTTCGTAGTGTGCTATAACAATAATAGAAGAAAATAAACATATTGTTGCAAAATTTGCAGTAGAACCCTTTCTGGTATTGTAATTTGCTTTCAAGTACGCCGCTTTCAAAAAGATTTGGCTTGCTTACTTTTTAGGTTAATGTGCATTTTATTTGTGATTATATCAATAAACTAAATGAAAGAGCATATTTTCATCTAGATATCCTACTTTTACACAACTTTTTCTTTAATAGTTTGGAAGATATGTATTTTAACCTAGATAAAAACTGAATTGTAACATAGACAAAATAAAAAATTATGCTGTAGCAACTGACGGTGGGCGGCGAAAGCCACTCCTGAAGGGTTAGTACGTTCCACATGAGCTGAGAAATCCAACTGTAAACTTTCGCAAATTTTATCAACCGCTGACCGTTGTGGGCCATCTTCACAGAATTTATTTCTTATTTTTTGCCACTGATTATACTTTGATTTTTTAACGTGGCGTTTCCAGGTCGCGCACGAAGAAGCGAGACTCCAACAGTGAGCCATGTGGGAGCTGTAGTGACGTTGTAGCATCCCATTAGAGTCTACCGTCCCCTCTTCCTTTTTGGCACATTATCTTGACACGCCACGTTAAAAAAATTGAAGTATAGTATCCTGAAAACAATTACTGAGTGTTTGAGCTATTGACATGGAATGTACCGTACAAAGTTTTTTCCCTCACCAAAATATGTATTTTCCAGCACTCATGCATAGAAACTAGTACTTATCCTGACTGTGTATTGACTGGAAAGTGGTTTTTGCCTTACTCATACGACAAAATATATTTTGCAAATGACTGCTCGGTACTACAGAGTAAATAAAACTCTGGAACGCCCAAAGTGAACATGACTGCTACCTCATATATTAAAAATGACTTCAAGTGCATACACTTGTAAGTTTACTTAAATTAGTACGAAAAAATATCGTACACAATTCGTACGAACATGACTTTGGCATACTGATTTCAAATGCATCAACACCTCACTTGTGCATCAAATACTCACTTCTGTGCTCACGAGTAAATAATTATTATCCTACTACCTCCTATTACCCTACCCTCACTACTCTTCTTCTAAAGTTCTATATCCTATATTTTTTACAGAAAATACAATTTCGTAATAAATTATAAAGAGCACCTCTCGCATCCGCGACTGCGTTGCAACGCGTGCTCACTTGTGAAACGCGGGTGCAGTGAGGGGCTGCGCAATAAATTCGCCCGAGAAGGGCCCGAAGCGCGCCAACTTTTTTTGCGAATTTAATAACGCGGCTGCCGCCGCCACCGCCGCCGCAGGGGTGGCACGCCCACTCCAGCTCCGACTGCTGCCTTTGCGCTCCCGACGCCTCCGCGCTCCTGGCGAGAATGCCAAAGCGAAACACGGCTTACTGCGTCTGTTGTCGTCCCCCATCTTCGCTGTCAAAGCGGTGGTTTTTATTCGTTTTTAAGGTTTTTCCTGGTACGGAGGGTGGGTGAGTAAATGAGTATTTAGTGTTTCCGTTGGTGCCAACTTCTTTCGTCATTTGTACTGCGAATGTAGGCATGTTATGGCAGAGAGGTGCTGGTTATGTTCTTCTTCCGTTACAACATGAGTTTTGGTGCTGACCCTCATGTAGTCTGACACGGTTGTCCTAACCCTAGATATCTCCTCTAGTTTGGCACCGATGGTAAAAGCACTCAGTTCCCAGCTATTCTTCAGACACGCATATTAGTATAGTGCATGTGATTGCGTAAAGGAGGGGAAAAGACAAGAAATATGCAGGGAAGATCACTCATGGTCAGTGGCTTATCAAACTTCTTGATTTTCATCGGAAAATCTGTGTAAAACTACGTATCATATAAAACGGCTCGTAGAATTTCACTCCAAACAACAATCGTAACCGACCAACGTATGTAGCAAGTATAAAAATTTTCCACCGTTGGATTTAATTACAGATTATAATAAGTGAATGATGATGAGTACATTTGTATAGGTGAGTTTATGTCATGTAGATAAGTAGTTGTACGAGTGGAGAATTATCTGGTACACGCACCCACAAAAACTCTTCCGTACACCATCCCTTACGATCCCCAGCGCCGATGGAAGCAGTATATCTACGAATAAAGTTTATAGAAAGTGTTATTTTTATTGACCTCTATTTTCATTTTTAGTAGGAATTTTCATTTGCTTTTAGACCACAAAACAGAAGTTTTGCTAACATGCGGGCAATCATACGAACCGAACGGAGGGCCTCAACCAAATGAACAAATGATACGAACTGTTTATACCGACGAGGGTGAGCAGGGTGGTGATTGTTAGGTACGAGAATACGTTTCAAGAAATGGACCCGAGGAAAGAGAACGATCGGGTTAAACCACCACTGCTTAAAATTTTAAGTCCGTCTTAAGAATTTTGTAGACATTTTCGTTTCACCATACCCTTTAAGGTGAATTTTAACGATAAGTTTCACTTCAATTTAAGCACACCTCTCTGCTGCACTTATCCATTTTAAGTGAGCGGATTGTGGAGTGATGCTTTTGACAGTGATAGCTGCGTCAATTCTGAAGACGAAAGCTGTAAGAAGCCTTCATATAGGTCGAAATGGATCAGTGAACGGTCCGAATATTTCAAAAAGCTGGATAAAAGGAAATTTTGACATCCGATTTCGCCTATCAAAGTAGGCAATACTACAGATGTTTTGGAGGTAATTGAAGACACACTGGAATTTGAAAGTTTAATTGACAGCTAAATATTAACGAAATGAACATTTTAATATTTTGGTTCATAATGGACTTGCAAGTAACAATTTTGCCCAACAACAAGTGTTTTGTAGGTTATGTTTACATCGTCCCGTATCTACTTTCAATTTTTACATTCAGTAATTTTTATTGCATTTCTTTTTCTCCTAAACCTAATCCTCTCCACAACTGTATTTAATGTTTGTTAAATTTCATGTTGTAACGTTGCTTTAAAATCGCGTTCAATGTTCCCCCAATTTTCATTTGTAGTCGCTTTCTTACTCCATTTGTAACTTTATTTTCTATAATACAAATGTACTTTTTCATACATTCGTTGAGCACTTCTTTCTTCTACGATGAGAACTTCGCAATCCTCACTCTTTTCTCCACTACGAATAATTACTCAAAGTAACCTCTTTGCACCAGAGTATAAAGCAGAAACGAAACAAACAAGGTTAGTTATGGTCACTATTTCACCATGTCACTAGTTCAGCATTGTGAACCAATTCTTGGAGGCATTTAAGTAATACTTCATTAAACATTGCTTCAAAGAGGGTGATGGAACGACGAACAACAAAGTTCGGCTTAAAACGCGTCTTAAAATGAAGTATGACTTTACGAAATCTTTGAGTTAGAATTTATAAGATGCTCTGATGTGGTTATGAGATGATTTGATTGAATATTTCGCGTCTGTAGAAATATTGTGCGCAGTTTATACGCTGCTGATCCATCATTCGCCTGGGAAAACTCAGATCAGTGCAGTCGACTTAGGAATTTGATTCCAGCAAGCGCGCTAGTAGCTCACTGAACTTCAAGGAAATGTCCAGGACCTCTTGGCAGGATCAAACGAGCTACCTCCCAATCAGTTGGATGCTCAACCGAAATAATTTTCCTTATTCCTGTAGTAATCCCACTCAAACTCAGTAAGACCTCGTTATTACGAACTTGAATAACAGGAAATTCTCCGTCAAACGAACAGACTTTGGGTCGCACCGAAGAAACGTAGTAAAGAGGATATATATAATTTAAACATCAGATATCGCGAATTTTTCATAATAAGACACCGGTTATATCGAGCCCGAAAGGCTCGATAGGGCTCGATATAATTCGAGTTCACGAGGGTTTATTGCCATTTATTTTTGTCATTTCTCCTAATATAGTTCGTCTATTAACAACTTTGCGCAGTTCGACTTGGTTCCTCCCGGCGATCGCGCCGTCAGTCCCCTGGGCGCAGCCTGTGCGCTCCTCTGAGAGGCGGAGCGGGGCCATCCCAGGGAACAGTTATGCCTATCGCCGACCAAAAATCCTCAGCTTTCGCCGATCTGTTGGCCGAGATCGTTAAGGCAGTAGCGGTCTCGGACCAGAGTATTGCGGGTTCAAATCCCACTTCTGGCATGAATGTTTGTGTGTATTTGTGTTGCCCACACGTGTTCTCCCAACAGTTTAAATATCAAAGTGGTCGCTATATGACCTATGTGTTGAAAAGCGACCTTAAAAAAGTCTCAGTTTTCTTTCAGTGCGGAATGTCAGCATTTACTCTCCCCCCTTAGATGTTAACACGGAACAAACAGGATATGTTAGAATTGAAAGCAAAATATGCCGATACCATGCTGCATGGCTTTGAAAGAGTATCATTTTGGTCTGATTGCATCATTTTGAAACAAGAGTTGTATGACGTTTTGTGAGGTATCTTATATTAGAAAGACGATAAAAATTAGTGTTGCTAATAGCATGAGATTGGAAAGATACCTCGATATGGTGTCGTTCGGTGACGGTTCTTGTGGAATGTTTGAAAGTGCGAACTACACAAAAGACCGCACGCGTAAGAATGGCGTTTTAGAAACATGAATTAAAAGTCTACCATAGAAATTAAAATCACGAATAAAACACTACCATTAAAAATGTCTGAACGTGTTCCGAAGGAGACAGAATTGTTGACGTAGGAGGAGAGCTTTTTCACCATCGCCTGCGAGGGGAGTTGCGTGGAACCTCTTGTTCCGAAGGCGTTGGAAACCGCGCTTTTAAGATTGTTAAGCACATCCCACGAGAGATTGGGAAGACCCAGAAAAGCTCTGAGCCACCGGATGACTTCAGTTCAGAGCGAGCATTATAGCTGACCGAGCATTGACTCTGGCCGAGAGGGGTTGAGTCCCGGCTGTGGTCGAATTTCTCACACCAACTACACAACTCGTTGATTAATTCAGCTGCTGTCTACAAGACACTTCGACGGACTGGCTGCTCTGATCGTTTCATTTTCGGGGTTTCTTCAATCAATATCTGGAAAATGCGGGAGCACTTCAAAGGCAAAAGATAACTCACAGTCTTTCTTTCTTTTCCTTGTCCTATTCTTTCCTCCTAAGTACACTTTCTTCACTCACATGCACTACTCTATAACACATGTCAGGACACCAGTCGGGGACTAGAGCGTGTTCTATCTGGATTGGTGCCCCGCTGGTGGAAGATTACTGAAGAGGAAAATCTCCTGTAAGCCGACGGGTAGATAATTCGACACCGAATATCACCATCGATCGGGACAGGAACACCGCCACCTCCCTAAATAAAATATTTGCAGTACTCGTACTAGCGAGTCTCATGGCCATAGAAATTTGATCTGCACGAAAGCATTCATGAATCAATCAAAAGGAGGCTTCGCAAATCGCTTTTCTTAGATCTCGTTAAGCCCATGCAACGAGTGAAATGGAAGGAGCAGCTCATGATCTGTGACGATGAAGTGGAATGAATCAGAAGAAATAACAACCGAGAAAACATTTCCAAGCGATTTACTTGCTGTTAAAGACATTGCGATATTTGGTTTGAAATGTAATCGATACACAGATAAAACTGGTGGTGTTATAACAACAGTTACATTCTCGTGTTATTTCTAACGGCTACGCAATTTTATAATACTACAAAAAATTAAAAATGTTTTTTCAAAAAGTAATTTTTTCTCATCACTGGAATTTGAACTCAGAGTTTTACAGTCAAGAGCCCAGTCACATTATCGTAATTTCACTTGCCTCACTGTTATACTAATCATTCCCGAAACTTAAAACTAGTGATGTTACAACAGCGCTTATTTTCTCACATTAATTCTTTTTTTCTAGGGCTTTTATCCAGCAAACAGTCGGTTACTCTTTACGTCCCGATGGGACGCTTATTCGACTATACACTTGACCAACACATTTGCGGGCTCCTCTGATCTGGGGTCAGCAGAACGCGAGGCCCTCCACGATAGCACATACAAAGTCAAGGGACAAACAACCATGCCCAAGGCGGGACTCGAACCCGCGACCCTTCGGACCGAAGCGCTGAGTCGCTCTAAGCCACCTCGGCCATCCAGGTCGGCACATTAATTCTAAATATGCAGTTTTTGAAAATACAGAGAGTTCAACGAAAATGAGGGCAACGCAGTTCTTTAACGCGTTCTTTCGTCTATCCGTGGAAAATATTTGAAACGGTTTTCGAAAAAAATGTAAAAAAAAATTAAAATTGCCTATATTTCGCGCAAAATTACACGAATACTACCCATACTTTAGAAACATTTAACATGACGTTATTTCAAGAACTGACTTTCAGGCATACATTTCATTAAGAAAAATATCTCTTTTCAATATTGCAGCCCTAGCAAGACGCCCAAAACATTTAACTGTGCAATTTTTGAAAACTCAGGTATTTTAACGAACATGAGACCTCCATCTTAAGCTTACTCTATGCCATCCGAGGACAAAATTTAATTAAAAAATGGGAGCCATTTTTGAGAAAATTTTGAAAATGTTTTGAGGCTTCATGTAAAATATCCTCAAAAATCTGATTATCCGTTTGAAACTCTGAAAGCCTCGAGTTCGTTCAGATTGATTACGGATTGATTACGGTTTGGAAGATAATCGGCTGAACGGTTTATGCGCTAGCTTTGACCTTGGACGGACGGACAGTCAGACAGATGGACTGACGGACAGAAAAAACGTTTGGCGTCAATCGCTTTTGCTGTACCAAGGACCCCAAAAACATGAATTCTCACTACTCATGTTAGAGGAAGTAACTTACTATGTAACAACAACTTTTGCGATTTTTGATATTTTAGAGATTTCAATGAACATGATACCTGTGCCATTTTAAGCGTTCTTTACGCTATCCGAAGAACAAGTTTAATAAAAAAATGTTGATAGTTTTATGGAACAATTTTCAAAATGTGCCTTGAGGCAAATTGCCCTCAAAATCAAAATATCATTTTGAAATCCACTGGGTCTCGAGTTCGTCCAGATCGATCGAGAATTTTCAATTTTAGAGAAAATCGTCAGAAAGAGTTAGATGCTAGCGTTGTCCACAATGGCAGCCACGCGTTTTGACTTCAATGGTGTCAAGGACCCACAAAAATGAGCATTGTATTAGCTCTGTATTAGAGAGAGTGATACACTAGGATTGGAATATAGTAACCACTTACCAGGGTCCGATAATACCAGATATTTCTGTCAAGAAACGTCCGATTTAAGCTTCAGCATTACAATAGATTCTCTTTACTAGGAACGCAATAAGGTGAGAAAGTAAAAGTTTAAAACTTACAATAACTTTAGCATACAGTAGTTGGAAAGATCATGTTTAATAAAAAAGGGAAATATCAGATTGACTGATCACTTACTCAGACTATATCTGAGTAAGTGAATCTATTGTGCAATAATCTAATAAACAACTTGTAAATAGATCTGTTACGGCCATTTTCACCAACTGATTGTAGATAGTATATAGAAATATGTTGCCTGAAAACAAGTATTTTTATTAGTGTATGATTTTTGCTTTTGCTACTGAGAACTTAAAGAAATATCGATATGTTGATGAGATCGAAATTCAGTTACCCATTATTTAAATAGGAAACGACAACAAAATTGTGAACCATCTGCAGATCAAAACTCTGTTTAAAGATATTTTGAAAGCAGAATTCTAAGAACCACGGCGAGTTACGATATCGTACTGAAACTCATTTTTTATTACCCCCACTCCTTTTTTAGCGATATTGTGAAACGAAGTTAAAGAAAACAACCATAATACTAGTGCTTTTATGATGTGAGTATTATTGTTCATATTTATGCTCAATGTTCTCTCGTTTTGACGTGGGGATACAATTTCACATTATGTCAGTTACAAGCAGATTTCCTAGAACTATTAATAATTTAAAAAATACTTCGATGGGAATAAATTTATTAAGTATTAATTCATTATATTAGTGGCCCAATTTCGTTCCCGTTAATTGTCATTAAAACCATGGTGTGCGCATTAAACTAATGAAGAACAAAAAATTTTAAATTGTACGAAGGGAATACAAAAGAATAAAATGTTATTACAGCAGATATGACGCTCCATTGATTATATGTTTCAAATGAAGAGAGACATTAAAAAATAAAGAAAATTAAACAGCTCTCTTTGTAATTATGCTTAATCTTTACAAACAGAAAGTAAAGCAAACGCTGAGATTAATTTACTTTAAGTGACCATGAAACTTGCTTTAAACTTGGATGTTTGAACAGAAGTCTGTTCACTGCACTTTCTATCAATTTTCTCTTTTTCAATCTTCCGTTTCAAGGCAACAAGGTGAATATTTCCGAAAAACAAAATTTAATGAATTGTAAAACAGGTATGTCCTGAGAAAGCTTTTCTGAATATTATAATTTAATTTACCTTGGAAACAAATAATAAAGTTACTGGATGTTCATAAAGTAGTTTATAACAACTGTAGTAATAGTGAATTCTCGTGGACGGCAAAAGCGGAAAAATGCAAAATCTGAATGCAAGAGATTATTGAGTGCACTCCTCTGGCTCTGATAATACAGAGGGGACTTTCTCTATCACACATTCAACGTTCTCCATTTCACATAAGCTTCAGCAAAAAATGACAAAAAATACATACTAGAATCAACGAGATTGGAAGAGGGAACAGAATGGATTCCGGACTAATTCAATACCAGCTCCATGTAGAGCAGTCCCTCGCGGTAGACCCCGAAAAAATTATAATTAAAACGCAATATTACGAAAGAGTTCCACAATACGAATCCTTCACAATACAGTCCACGTCACATCTGGCCAACCGGGAATTATCCACAACGTCACGTGTTATTAGCCTGAGGGTTGGTACTCCTGACGTGCGATGTTCTTTTGTCGTCCCTAGCCGCGCTCTGCACAGCCAGGAATCCCGGGAGAGACAGTTGACATACGACCGCGCGAAGAATACCGCCTGGCGAGAAGTACGGCTCAGGAGACGCCATGGAAGCAGAGGAAGGTAATGAATTAAAATGAGTGGGGAGAATCTGCATGTCGGTGCGGGAAATGAAGCGAGCTGGGGCGTGGTTGATATTTGTGACTGCAAGAGAAAGGTTCTCGGGTTTTCAACTGGGCCGTGTTTTTCATTTTATAATGTCTACTGTTTTCGCTTGCTTGCGTTTTTCGGTCTGTCATGAAAAATACATATTTTTCTCGTGATATAGGATAGAGTTTTACTCACCTGCGTGAATTTTTTTTGAAAATAAAGACAATGTTTAGAAAATGAAGTACGCAAAGAAATATGTATGAATGATTTGATATATCGTAATATAAGAAGTAATTACTAAAACGTAATAAAAATTCATATATTGATTTCAATCAACGTTTAAAATGATATATTCTACCAGAACAACATATTAAAACAAGCAGAACAGAACCAACATAGTTCTAAATTTGTAGAAGGTCACTACTAATGCGCATTCGGTGGTGTAACGGTCAGCGTACCGGACTGTTGTACCCGATTTTGCGGGTTCAAACCCGATCGAAGCCGTGGATTTTTAAGGGCGAGAAAATCCTTCGTACACCTTCCTTCGGAGGGGAAGTAAAGCCGGCGGTCCCATGTAGTAGATTTACTGCATGTAAATGATCCTCAAGCCTAAAAGAAGCCTCTGAGCAAAATTGAGATCCGCCTGTTTCGTCGCCCAAAATAATACCTCCTTTCTCCGTTAGGTGGTGAAAGGAGCGTAGCGAAATTTGCGTGGTTTGACGGAAGAGCGGGCCTGATGGCCCGAGTCTCGCCACGTAAGATAACGCATTAACTAACTAAAACTAATTTACCGACTAGATTCATAAAATGCAATTCACATGACATTTCCAGTTTGTAATTTGCAAATATTTCCCCTACAGAAATGAAATGTCACTCTATCAATAGAATTTTAATTTGTAGTTTCATTAGTAAATTAAACGTTTACAAATATATTCCCAGTTTTGCAACCATGATAAAAGTTTCTACCAACAACGGCTTCGAAAAGAAAACGAAAAATATGGCCTGATTGAGAAACGAATATCCGACAATATTTTATAGATAAAATCGTTACAAACGCATTAATAGAAATCTGAAATTTCGTTAGACAACGAATCATATCAAAACAAAAGTAAAATCATAAAAAGAGGACTATCGAACTCTCATCTCATATAACTGTTAATCAATACATACGTGAATAAAGTTCCAGATAAGAGCAACGAAATGAAAACTGCTTCATTCATCGTTTAACACATGTACTTGTTACTAGTTGTGCTTGTAATAAAACTTACGTCTCGTTTCTAAGAACTTCTATGAATATTTAAGACGGTGGACGTTGGGTATTACAACAAAGTTGAGGAAAGAGGTTTTTTGATAGCTTTGATACTGCCCGTTTTTTCAAGGATAGGAACAGCATAAGTCGTTCAAGCAATATCAGGACAGCTGTGTTTAAAAAGTTTTAAAACGAGGAAAATGTATTCAAATAGAGCAGCACATTTAGTAGAGTTTCAACACACTTACTACAGACAATTGAAAAAGGCATATAGAATACCGTTAGAAGATTAAGGAATAACTGTAAATGTTATTTCCTTCTATTGTGGTGGAAGAACCCTACAATTGTAAAATGAATTACATTGATCTCAACTAGCGATATTGAAACCAGTATGAAACGCTCAATTTCATATGCATAGGATGTAAAAAAATCCCGCTTTCTCTTCTATTTCCTCTCAGACGAGAACACCTTCACCTTCTAGAGGTTTATACTTGATCTTTCCAATTTCAAGACAATGCAGTAACGCGTAAATGTTGTCACTCTGCTTTACAGTCAGCCTTCAGATGCTGGTATTTCCTGTCTTCATACATCAGTCACTGAAGTCAAGAGTACATTACAACGTACAATAATGTTTGTTGTGGTTTTGGTGTCTTAAGATGAAATGAGGCGGAGGAACTTGTGGTCTCTTATCTGTGACAGTACAGTGACATATTGCAGACGAAAAAACTGTTCCAATTGTCCTATAAGCAACTTGAGACGTAACAAAACGTCTTAGCATATCGATAGATGACCTAGGTATGGACAAGAGTATTATCATTGCACTTCAAAAATCAGTCATCATCAGTACGTGCTCATTGGTTGACAGGTTCTTGAGAGGACATGTGGGATTCTGAAGCATTTAAATGTAGCTGTTAGTTTATAATTTTAAGTTCGATATTGTATATTATATTATATAAATTAAAGAATATTTTAATAGTTTAAAAATCAGCTACGATGATTTGATGTTGAATCTGTGTGGTAGCTAAGACCAATAATAATATTATTAAATATTAATGTGTGTATGTGTGTATATACGCACGTCAATGTGTCTGTTTATGCGTGTGTGAATGTGTTTGTGTGGAGGGGCAGGGTTTGGTTGGACCATCGGGAGGTCTCCCCACTCGTCCTCGGCGCGCCCGTAGCGCCGCCGGCGGACGAATTGAACAGTTGCAGCGCTCGCAGCAGGCCGCCGGGCGCGCTTCATTGCCCTAATGGGGACCGAATCTGCGCCCACTTGCCCGCTTGGCGCCCCCCCCCCCACGCCTAATGAACGTTTCCCTGCGCGCGCGGAACCACTGCTCCCCTCCCCCACTCCCGAACTGCCCCGTTCCGGCACACGGGCGTTGGACACTCGAAAGGAACGTTTTACATACTCACTAGTAAAATTGGTTAGGTTAGGGCAGGTGGAACGTGCTAACAGTTCAATTTCTAGCACTAGTAGTCAAAGAAGACGATGCTCAAATGATCACATGAAACTGTGAATGCAACAAAGCAAGCAAAATACTTTGGCGTGGCAGCATCAGTTACACTGACCTTAATGTAATGTATACAATTAAGTGATTTGTATTTTTGAATTAAACTAAAAATAATGTTAGTAAGGCTGTCTAAAAATAGTGTGTGAAACACGTGATCAAGGTGGTTTTATTTTTCTCGTTTGCCTTTCCTAATTCCCAAATAAATTGCCATTATTATCAAGAATGTCATAAATAACTATTCCGTAATACTACACTGCTATGTCGACCTAACACAAAAAACAGCACTAAAAGCCATTAACTGCCGCTAAGGAATTTAACAGCGCGTCGTCTGTTAAGAAAAATTGAAACAAAGAATTCTAGCTGTAGTGAGTAATAAGAAAGTTCTAGGGAGATACCGAATGAGTTCTTCTACTCCAAGAAATTATATATTTTGTTCATATGATTTTTACTTATAAGAAGATGGTAACACGAAGAATATTGAAAACAAACGCGCTTGGTTGGTTATAAACTGCGGCTTTCACCTCGGTTTACAAACTTGAATTGCGTCTGTTATTTTTTCTGTATCAGTGTAATGCCGTTATTTCCTGTTTTCCATCTTCTGTAACCGTACTCCTCTCGAGCCTCACCGATTACAAAAGTAGATCTGTCATTTGCCTACTTCGCGACGTGTGATTACACCGTCACGCATCCCTGGGAATATCTCAGTTTACGGATAAACTTCCCTATTGGTAGTGGGTTCGTCTTTGTTAAGCTACTGATCAATTAATAGACCAACACAATTTTTCAGTTTTAAATGACAAATAACATATATTCTAGAGCGCCAAAATGTAACAGATTTTACATTTTTCGTTTACATCAATGTAATTACATGTATTCTATTGAATGCCAAATCTCTGTACAAATGAAATTCACAGATCCTCCTATGTTTTCACTTTTCGTAAAATTATGGTAGCTAATTCCCTACCTAAAGTGCAGTTCTTCACTAGAATAATAATAATTCAGATCCCTGTTTATAAGAAAACAAGCAATGGATACAATTTTACACTTCGTAAAGAATATCACACATGAGACACACAAATCATAGTTCACATATTCATCCTGTAAAAGAAAAATACATACACACAATACTAGAAATTCACTACTACCTTTTAAATCACTATTTACGTTACACTCAGTAGTCACATTTGACCTTCGGCTTCTACATAGCCTTTCAACACAAAATTTTGTTTCATAACGTCTTTTAAATGATTTGAATCATTAAAATATGACTCTAAATAAATAATTCTGTACAAAACAACTTCTATCATAAACATAAAGAATTACTTTAATCTGATTCTTGTTACGACTGTTGAAAAGAAATAAAACCACTGTTCTCAGAAACTTGCCCGATCAACGTCTGTTTTTAAGGGAAGCTCACATTACAACGTTTTGGCTAGTATAATGATACTCCTATCTCACAAGTTTATTTCCAGACTGAAATTAAGTGAGTGTTCTTTCTGCTTTTATATAACTCACGACCGGCGAACTCCGCAAGTTGGTCCCGCGCTGTGTAGCTGGCCCGTCGCGCGACCCTCGCGCCTCAAGGTCGTCGTTCTTCTGCAAAGTCCCTGCGTGGCCTGTCGCACGGAAATATTCCGAACACCGTCTCCCAGTCGTCTCCCAGGCGAAAATTCACCACAGCTTTCGCAGAGGCGATGGTCGCTTCAGAATGCGAGTCCGAAACTCCAAGTTATGACTTCGTAATGGCAAAAGTCAAACTAGTTGTTTGGATAATCCGTCTTTCTCATAACTTTCAAAATTTCATCATAGGATTTCCAAAGTGAAATTCCCAAAAATAAGAATAAAGAATATATGAAAAGTATGAAATATATTAAAAATATGAAATATATTAAAGCTGTAACAAAGAAGAAACATGTCCTATGTTACAATAGTCCTCTTTTCTAGCAACAAGAATGCAGCAACGTGGTTTTACAGATTCATTTCGATCTATTACCGCCGTCGTTCTTTCATTCATTGCATTCTTGTTTAATATTCATTTACTAATTCCATGTAATCTCACGATATTCACAGTACGTAAGTCCATGAAAAGTACTCAGTCAATTACCTTTTATTAAAGCTTTTGTGTGTTCCGCAATCTTCGCGTGTCCCTCGTCGACCATGTGGCGTACTCGTAGACAACCGTTCTCCTTGATGTCTCGAACCAGAAAGAGCGAGCTCTTTTTTGACGCAAGTTCACGCCACTTCCGTATTTCTACGAAAATTTCCTGATTGGCTACGGTCTGAGTGCGTTCAGAAATCCTTCTCTGACTTACGCCATCTCTTCGCCACTGTAGAAACTACGTGTAGGGCCTAATGTCGGGTATTATAGCTTCCATTTTCCGTTGGTTATAAATGTGACCGACGACAAGCGGTTTCACTTCATACACCAGTCAGTCACGGGAGTCAGGAATACTTTACAACATAAAATACTCGTTGTTTTGGTGAGCTATGATAAAAGGAGGGGGAATTGTTTATTTTATCCTTAAATTTTGAAAATAATTTTTGTAACAAATATATACTGGCATAATGGCACTATTTTAGATTTCCTCGTGCTGAAGTATTTCGTGATACGCTAACGAGTTCAACGCCAAAATTGTTACAGGTTTATCCTATGACGCAATAGCCTCTGAAGAAGCTTCGGCTTACCAGCGGCGTCCCGGCCTTGCGGCTAAGGTTACGGGGTACGTGTGATTAGCACGTAGGCATCCCTACGCCATGTTCTGGTCTTCTCAACCTGAGATTTGAGTTTTGTCATCGTCACACAGCAACTACTGGGAAATTGCAAAGGAAACTCGCACACTAATTTTGCCCGACCGAAAATGGAGCTCTGAGTTGCGTCGTGGAAAGCGAGCACGCTGCCCAATGAGCTATCCGCGAGGGTTTTGTTACAGGTAACTAATTACATTGTCTTTTTTTAATGTACTAAAACTGGATGTGATAAAATCACATTTATCCACTAAAAAATAGATTTAACTAAGCTCTCCAGGGAATACTAGCATTACCAAGTTTCGGAAAGCATACTGAAATTTACAACTAAAAAAGACTATATTGGTGAATCTATGTTCAAATCTCCATACTTTACCCAGATTAAATGAGTTGTGAATAAAGAGAAAGTGAACTTTTTTCCTTAATGGATACAAGAACTGCATTGATTATGTACAATATTGACTTACTTTTTCAAGCAAATAACTTGCCGATATTCGATTGATTGACTCGCAGAGTGACGCATCACGCACAGGAAAACACTTGCCAACGATTGAGACACAATCGCCTAACTATGTAAAGTCAACATGTAAATTTTCCAACTTAAGTTGCTTATATTCCATGGAAATTATTTCATCAAAGATTTTTAATTAAAATCGATTTACTTTAGTGTAATAAACACACAGATATAAATTAGAAATAGAATGTTTAACATTCGTATAAATTACTAAAATATTTTATTAATATTGATGTAATTTAACAACAATGTTAGTACAAAATGCTCCTAATTTGCCATTTGCAATATTTCAAGAAATATTGGAAATATTGTATGATGTTGTAATCAAATCAGCTGGGGTTGAAGGATATTAATATTTATATTTGTTTGATGACTAAACATACAAATAATCTACATAAACTGATTATTGGAGATTGTGTGAACATTTAAAATAAGGGCAGATGTAGAAACTCGATCTTACTCAGAGCCTACATATAATCATTCATCATACAGTTCACAGATTCTCGCATGAACTAATCCTTTTATTCCTTTCCCATAATTTCTTTCTTTCTTCTGTCTATACAATTATTCAATGAATTGTGTTCCGGTAACAATTTCCAATATATCTTATATAAGATTTGTTATCTTTTAAAATGATTTTGTCTTCCCATTATATCTTTATAGTGCCCCCCTCATTCGCCCTCTTTTCATGCTACACAGAACTTAAACATGAATAGAGTTCTTCGCATAAGATCTTCAAAAGAGGATGCGACGTCGTTGTCACCAACGTTTCGATCGATGGGTCTACGCCCACCCCAGCTGCAGTTCTCTGATATTCCGCATAAACATTGGTGGCGCTGAGCCGGCCTAACGACGCCTACGCCGCTGCCGCCTCCATCGCCAACGCAATTGCTTCTGTTTCTGCCACTCCCTCCGCTCTCTCCATCACCATCCCCCTCGTCACGGAGCACAGTCCACCTCCACCCTCAACACCACCTCTCTCACAGCGCCACCACCACCACCACCACCACCTCTACCTTCACCACTAACGACCTCCTACCTTCCACACTTAATTGATTGATTGGTGAATGTTTTATGCCGGAAGATGGTGGTGTTTCTCCCCCACTGGATTAAGAGAGCGCCGACCTACACGTCCATTTGCTGGAATTTCTCTCTCCAGGTATCTTCTCCAGCAGAGTACCGCTCGAGCCGGGATCAGCCCTAAATCACACGAATGGTCTCCCGTCATGTGGAGTAGTGTTGTGCAAGTACGTTCAGTATGTGTGTGTGTGTGTGTGTGTGTGTGTGAGTGTGTGTGTGAGTGCGTGTGTATGAGTGAGTGTGTGTGTGAGTGTGCGAGTGTGTGAGTGTGCGAGTGTGTGAGTGTGCGAGTGTGTGAGTGTGCGAGTGTGTGAGTGTGCGAGTGTGTGAGTGTGCGAGTGTGTG
>BLKR01007349.1:0-38981 GCA_011170035.1 Teleogryllus occipitalis | reverse complement strand
TTAAAAAAAATAGAGCAGTATGGCGTTTGTCATCGTATAGGGTACATTTGAAACTACTGCTACCAGAAATTTGAAGAAAAATTTGGAGCCGTGTTTTGAGAAAATCTTGTTTTTGTATTTTTTTAAACTTGCAAATATTTCACGCACTATTGCACGAAAAATACTAGAATTTCCAAAAAAATTACTCCACCTTAATGAAAAAACTATGGACAATACATTTCATTTGAGGTAAAATCTGTCTTCAATTTTGTAGTTGTAGGAAGACACCAAAAAAATTCAAACGTTTGCAATTTTCGCAAATTCAGAATTAAAATCGGGCCTATGCCACCTTTATAAGTGTGTTTTAATTTATTTTTTCAAGAAATGTGAAGAAAAAAATTGGAGCCGTTTTTGAGAAATTTTTGAAAATGTCCGGGGGGTCTTCATGTTAAATACCCCCAAATTGTAAAGAATGTTTTTCAAAATTTCGAAGCTTCAATTAGAGCCAGATGGACAGAGGTTTCTTGGAAAAGATCGTACTTATGGTTTAGGCGCTAGTAGTGTTCAGACAGACAGACAGACGGACGGACGTTTTGAAGAAAACCAGTTTTTCAGTATCATGTGACTCCAAAACGTGTATGTATCCGTTGAAATATCGAAATCGATTTTCCGCAGCATTACTTGCCTTTCTCTGTACTACGTATATTACTCCCGAATATACGTATGTATACGAAAGTAATAAGGAAATAAATCCACTTTCAATTATTTATCATTTCGACAGTTATTACCATGCTGTTGTTCAGGAAGCCTTTCTAACCTTGAATAGGCAAGAAGTAAAGTGAAGGAACTTCACTATGTACTAGATTAAACTAGTGGAGCCACAGAATGACAAACTTCCTCGTACTAGTTCGATTGAAAATTTCTTTGGTCTGAGCTTGCTTTTAGATTTTGCACTATCCTCTCCCAGCTGCCATCTATAGCCCCGCAAGCTACATTTTCTTCAATTTTTCGATCCATAATGGTAGAACTTAATCATGACTTTAAGATTGTGACAGAAGAGTAAAATCATTATGTAAATCTTCGATGAAAAATCCAGAGCGGTTTTTGAGAAAATGTCGTTTAGGCGTTTTTGTAAATGCGCAATTCAAAATATTATTCTCAGAAAATTTTGGAAATTTTCTTTTAAGTTCATTGGAAGTTATTTGAAGCACATTGTCACAAAAGAAATAATGTATACAAGTCGGCGGTAATGTAAATATTAAGGAGGTGAGAGAGATGTAAAAAAAATGTTTATTTTTTTAAAAACGCACAAATATTGCAGAATGGGGTTTATGTCGTCTTTTTGCACTCTACCTTTAAAAGTTTAAAGAAAATATTGAAGCCGTTTTTGAGAAATTCTATTTTTTTTAAATATTCTTTAATGATGCACATTTTCATACAAAATTCCGCGAAAACTACTCCAATTTTCAAAAAGTGTACATGATGTTTATGAAAAAACTAATTATCGAGAACAAGTTTCATTTGAAGAAATAATTGCTCTCTAATATTGTATTTACTATATATATTTACTACTCTCTAATATTGTATTAATATTGTATTAAAGACGCCGAAAAACTCGAACTTTTGTAATTTTCGAAAATTCAGAGCTAACAGTCAAACTCGGACCTACGCCATCTCTATGGGTGCATCTCACTTAATTATCAGAAATTTAAAGAAAAAAATGGAGCGATTTTTGAGAAAATTTTGAAAATGTCCCTGAGGCTTCATGTAAAGTACCCCCAAAATGAAATGTCATTCAAAATTGCAGAGCTTCGAGTGAGACTAGATCGACTTGCGAGTATTCAGTTTTGAAACAATCGTACTCAAAGTTTTAGACACTATTCGGACAGACAGATGGACGCTATTCGAGGACAAAATTTAATAAAACAATTCGGTACCATTTTTTGAAATGTCCCAGGGGCTTCACATAATACTCCCTCCGCATCAAAAAATAAATAAATAAATGAATAAATAAAATATGTTTCAAATTCAAGGAGCCCCGACTTTAGCCAGACCGATTGCTCAATGTCGATTTTGGTAAAAATCCTGCTTACGGTTTAACATCTAACGACGGACAAACGCTTTGCCGTCAATCGGTTTTTCGGTATCAAGGACCCAAGAAGTATAGATTCCGTCTACACAGCGTGATAGAGGAAGAATTTTCTCAATATAGAGACATGATGCCAATCAATATAGATGACATGATCCAATGACTTTTTCGTTAACAGGGCTCGGCATTAAGAGCTTTTCTGTCGAAAATTCGTTGTTTTTCTGCAGCATTACTAGTTTCTATATTCTGTGTAAGTAGTTACGAGAAAGTAAAAATCGGTGATACGAGGGAAATAATTTAAGTCCCAAAAAGATGTACGTTTACCTCAAATAAAATTCCTAGCTAACCTGTTATAAAAATGAAGTGAAGCCCACTTTGTAAAAATGGGAATGTGAAATGATGGATTTTAACGTTAGAAACTTCTGAGCCCCTGACAATACTTACAATCTCTGGTAGTTCAGTTTGTGAACGGATGTAACTTGTAAGGATATTGTTAATTGTTTATAAGTCAAATTTGCGTGAAAATGACAAGATATGTTAATGTATGAGGATGCATTTTGGTTCCAAATTGTTGAATGCCATATCCCGACTGTTATTGTCTTCAGATTAAATTTGATGGAGATATGCAGTTAAGATGCGTGAAATGTCTAGCAACCAAAATGCTACTTTTATTTTCCATATTTTGGGTTTTAGTACATCTGAATAAAAGTCCATATATTTTCCAAATTTCTGATAAAATCAGTCCATATTTAACAGTGAAATTTCATTCAATATTAAAAATGAATCTCAACAAAAAGAGCTTAAAAATTTTCAGTGATTCCTTAAACAGTAGAGTTTTTTGAAAACTAGGGAACATTGACAATGGGAAAGCAAGTTAAGAAACTGTTAATGATTTAATTTATGGGAGGAATACATCCAATCTCCAGTCCTCAGGCCCTGTCTGAGCGGTCTGAATGTCCTGCGAGAGGAAGGGGGGCGTGATGAGGCAATGAATTATTGGATTTGTTTGACTTGACCTTGAGACCTCGATGGTCTGTGGGAAACGCACCTCATTTCAGTACCCCTTCTCCTTCCCTCTCAGACTGACACCCTCACATGACGTCAGAGATTTGGACATCAGAATTCAACTTACACAGCTCCTCATTGTCAGTTACAATCGTCAGAATACTAGTATGTGTTGGTTTAGTTCTATTTATCTCTCTATTAAGCTAGTGTAAAATGCCAAAAGTAGCACAATGATCCAGTGTAAAATTAGAAGTTACATTTCATAATTTGAAGATGAAAGTATATCAACTGACAATAAAATATTGTTTTACTAGAGTCAGTTTTCATCATTTTAAGTTCATATTAAACTCCATATTTTGATGAAAATAACTACTTATATTTCAAACATTTGTAGTCCATATATATATATATATATATATATATATATATATATATATATATATATATATATATCCGTTCCCTGGTCATCATTTTGCAAAGATATTCTATCTCGCGTTGGTTCTTCCCCAAGCGGTCCGCGTTCGCTGTGCTACGTTACGTAAATAGCTTCCCCTGCAGCAGACGACTCACGGTGACTTCTCACGTTCGTTAGTTGCGTCATCGTACAAGGCCGCTCAAGTGGTAGCGATTATTTTAAGAGTGCAAAAAATTATAAAATTGTTCTATGTAGTCTGTTATCAGTATGCTAGTCATTCCTTTGAAAAGTTTAAGCACACATGGAATGCTTGAGAATCATTTTCCTGATGCAAATAACTTTTTATCGTTAAGTGATGTGATGTTGGGTTTCAATGTGAACTCGCTACGTGCAGCTCGTACAATGTGCAAAATCTGACAGAATGTATGCATTGTCTTGGAACCGTTTCATATTAAAAACTACAAGGGATTATTAACATCACACGGCGAGCATTAAAGACCAGTTTTATCAACTAATTTATGGACTATTATTTGTTCTCTCTTCACATTCAGGGTATTTTATGAAAACAATTCGCGATAAGCTGAGACATTCGTCGTTCCAAAACATTGGTGCTCAGTGTTATTTCTGTAACTAAATTGGTTCAGTAGAACTTTCAGAACTTTTTTCATTTCTTTTCCGTCATGATTACTAAAATCCTGGAGGGTAGCCATCTTCAATGCTGATGTGACAGCAACGCTAGCAAATGGCCTTTCCGGTTAACGGCAACAAGACAGTCGGTCTAACTCACCACGAACATAGCCGGATGCTGCGAGTAACAACCCGGAATTAAGCTTTTGTTGCCAAAACGTCCGTGTAAATGATGCGTCATCCAATTCACGGACAATCACGGAACCCTTTGGCCGGAGTTGTTGCGTAAGGATAGCGTTTGAATATTCTGTTGTATTTCCGTTTGTAGTCCTCTTCAATATTGAACACTAGATAATCGCTAATTTTTTTTATCTTTTTAGTGTCCTTCAACACACTCTGTCTCTTTCTATTCCCTTCTTGTCACGTTGACGAAAGAACACTACGAATGATAGCCAAGAAAGCATACAAATTATATTAAAATATCGATATTATATTGTTATATTGGAAGAATATTCAGATACTGAGTATCAATTTTAAAAATGATAAAATATTTTTGATTTCTCATTTATGGAGTTATATAAGTATAGAGAACGTTACGTAATGCCACTGCCAAAACGATTATTTTTCGACAGAAAAAACTTGTATAGTGAGGCTTTGATGAGGAAAAAGTGGATTAGTATTGCTCCTTTATGTAGTAAACGACTTCCTCTAACACGTTTTATGTTCCCAGTTCAAGGTTTGTGGGTCTTTGATGCCGAACAATTAACAGCAAAATTTCCGTCGGTCTGTAAATCCATCTGTGAAGAACAATAGCGCCAAATTGAACTATTCTTAGGGATTTTGACAAAATGAATATTCCGCGATCTTTCTGGACTGTCTGGAAGATCTCCGAATTTGAAACTAATTCTTTGAATTTTGTAAGTTCCTTACGTGAAGTCCCTGTGGCATTGTGAAAATTTGCTCAAAAATGGCTCAACTTCTACTTTCCCGTACACGTACGTAAATACGAAATAATATACGTAGTATAGAGAAAGTTATGTAATGCTGCGCGAAAAAACGGATTTTCGACACAAAAAATTATTTGCCGTGCTCTGACAACGAAAAAGTGGATAAATCTAGTTGCTAAATTAAGAAAAAAATCCTCTAACACGTGGGGTAGCCAGAATTCCTCTTTTGTGGGTCCTTGATGCAGAAAAACCAAGTGAAAGCAAAACGTCCGTCTGTCCGTCAACACTACTAGCGCCTAATCCGTGCGTAGGATTTTTTCCAAATTGAAGAAACTCCTGTCCATCTGGCTCTAATTGAATCTTTGAGATTTTGAAAAACATTCTTTAAAATTTAGGGGTACTTTACATGACCCCCGGACATTTTCAAAATTTTCTCAAAAACGACTCCAAATTTTTCTTTAAATTTCTTGTAAGAATAGAGTAATATACACTTATAAAGGTGGAATAGGTCCGATTTTCACGGTTATCTCTGAATTTTCGAAAATTTTAGAAGTTTGAATTATTTCCGGCGTCTTCCTGCAACTACAAAATTAAAGATAGATTTACCCTTTAAATGAAATTTGTTGCTCATAATCAGTTCTTTAAATAAGGTAATGTAGAATTTTTTAAATTTTGTAATTTGTGCATTATTACGTGCAGTATTTGCAATTTTAAAGAAGTTTAAAGTTAAAAAACAAGATTTTCTCAAAAACGGCTAATATTTTTTTAAAAAATTGTTGGTGTGAGTGGTACTAAATGCACTGTATGAGATCACATAAACGCCAGAGTGCTCTATTGTTTTCTTTTTTCAAAAATTACAAAAATTTAATTGTTTTGACTTGTCTCTCACGTCGTTAATATTTACATTACGGATAATTCGTTCACATTATGTTATTTAGGAGTACATATGCTTTGAATAATGTCATAAACTTTCTGGAAAGCTCAATTTTTTTTCTATGAAAATGAACTCAAATTTCCGTACTTCGAGAAACGCTAAAATAACATTTTCTCAAGAATGGCTCCAAATTTTTTCTTCAAACTTTTCCAACGGATAGTACTAATTGCACTGTTTAATATGCCGTAAAGTACATTTGGGTGTATTCTTTTGTTTTTCAAAAATTACACAAATTAATTTTTTTAAATATCTCTTCACGCCGTTAATATGCACATTTCCATCGATTTGTATACATTTTTGCGTATCAAAGGGAAAGTGCTGTAAATGACTTCAAGTTTTTCGAAAACTCAATAGATTCCTTTGAAAAAGAGCTTCAAATTTCGCATTTTTAGCAACGCTTAAACGCCATTTTCTGAAAAAACAGCTCTAAATGTTTCAATGAAAATTGTCATTGACAAGGTTTTACTCTTTAATGTTTTTAAAGTAATATTTCAGTTCTACCATAGGAAACCGAAAAGTTGAAATAATTTTTTTTAATGTACTTTGGTTGGCGATAGATATCATCCGGCAAGAGAATGGGATGAGACCGTAAAGCCAGTCCACTCCAAGGAAATTAGAACACTACTACGAGAAAGTCTGTGCCACTCTGTAGCACCTAGTTTTTCTTTACATTTATTTCTCTGGTAGAGCAAAAGACATAAAGAAATGGCGTAGGTTGCATTGTCCATACCTTCCATGAATTTTTTATAATTTCAAAATGTTTTCGGCGTCTTCCTAAAACCACAGTATTGAAGGGACTAATTTTTTCAGTAATGAAATTGTTCTTTAAAAACATCTTAAAATAAGGTCACGTACAAAGTTTTGAAAATATTTGTATTTTTCCGTAATTTTGCGTGAAACGCAATTTCTAAATTTTAAACAATTGTTCTCAAACATTGTTCGAAATTTTTTCTTTAATTTTTTTCGTTGTATGTAGCAAAACCGGTAAAGAAAGTGAGACTGGTCCCATTTCCGGCAAACTCTCTGTATTTTCAAAAATTGTAAATTCGAATTTCCTGCGCTCCTTTGACGCACTGTCGATACGCAAATGGCAACACGGTGGTTTCATATTCTTCGTATTCTTCTCATTGTTGCCGGTCGATGACCGTATGATGTAGATATTATTCTTACAAAAAAATATAGATTGAAGGATTGTAATACATTTAACTTTGAACAAATACACTTTAACTTTCAAGAAGTTTAACTTTCAAGTTTTCATCGCTGATTATGGTTTTCAAAAATTGGAAGCTCATTTCGATGTAATCAAGGCGCCCTTGTGTGAAATTATTCTTACTTTTCTGTAGAATTTGCTGCTTTAACTGTGACAGTTAAATTTATTGATGTTTGTTTCATTTGTGAAAGTAAGAAATGATAGTTAATGAAATGAGCTAATGAAATGAATGCGGATATGCTCCACAGGTACTTCGTTTAAATTGGTTGAATAGGATTTTTTTCAATTTTTTTTTTATTTTCAAATTCAATAGAGATGTTATTAGGGCATAAATAGCAATATTTCAGTATTTCGTGACAGTTTTCAAAAAATGCGAGAAAGTATGTGTGTGCTTCTATAGTTAAAAATTGCGTAAGTTTGCAATTTTTCGGATCCCCCTTGTAAAACTACGCGTACATTATTGAAGGTACGAGATTTTTTCTTCAAATGAAATTTGATCACAAATAGTTCTTTTGTAAATCTTATGTATTTTTTCAAATATTAGTAGTTTCGCCCAATTTTGAGTGAAATAAGGACACTAATAATAACAATAAAAGATTTTCTCAAAACACATCCAATTTTATTTAAACGTTGCGTAATGATCGTGCCAAATACAGTGTATAAGAGTAAATGAACACCATTTTGGTGTATTCTTTTGATTTAAGAAAATACACAAAAGTACTTTATTTGAACTCTCAACGGTAATATTTGCGTCACGGGCATTTTTATACAGTATTGCATTAGTGAGTTCAAGCTCTTTTATTGATTTCTTAAGAAGTTTCTCAAAAAACTCAAAACTTTTTTTAAATGCACTCTAAGTTGCACATTTTCACAAATACTCAAACCACCTTTTTGGTCAAAAGACTTCAAATTGTGCAATGAAAATATGCGTATATGGGTAAGTTTTACGCTGCTATAAAATCCTTAAATTAATATTTCAATTCTATTATTTTGGAGCCGAGATATTGAAGATGTGAAAAAATTTATTTTAGGAACTGATAGGTAGTGACTTGGAAGAGGGTGGTGTAAAACCGAACTGCTAACTCATCCTAAAATGATTAGGAAACCAACTAGTACAAAAAGGCTGTGGTATTCGATAGCACCGCTAGTTCACAAATGACAATAAGTGGCTTGAGAAAATGCTTTGAAGCGCAGGAACCCAGGAGAGCTAAATCACCAAAAATCTAATAGTCCATAAAAGGTCACAATTTATAATGCCTTTAAAAACCCAATCCAAAATGGGCCGAAATCCCCCTTTTCAAGGCCTGGACGCACTGTTAGCACCTAGTCCATCGAGTTAGACACGATTCACAAGGGCTAGTCCAACCCCTGTGAAGTGTCCTAAACCCTACCTTATTCCTTCCTAATTCTGGCCGCTGGGTAGTGACGCAGGAGCGCGCGGTAGGAGACGCGTACGCGGAGATGCTACCTGGCGGTCCTCTTGACAACCGACTACGACGAGACGCGACAGACAATGTTAACGGAGGATTACTCCATAAAACAAGCGCAGTAATGGGAGGATTACTCCGAGAAGCGCAAAGCGCTCAACGCCCCCCAAGGGGCTTGGAGACACGTTGCGTCGAAGTAGACGCAACAAATTAAAAAAATAAAAATAACGTGTGTTGCAGCCTTGTGTAATGGTGCCAGTGCGCATGCTGAATTCTTTATAACACAATTAGGCAAGGGCTTTTCAGGTAATACATATTTTTACAAGTACTAGCTACCTAAATTCAAAAATTTATTTTAGAGTATCCTATTACGAGAACATTGATACCTAACTCCATCGGTTTCAGCAACTGTGCGGCACAATAACACGGACGTTCTCGAAGAAGAGAGACGCAGCTAAAAATAAATTGGTGGCAGTACCAGTTTTAAAGGGTATTGAAGTCATGGGTATTGACGGGGAAGAAAAGTGGTAATATACAAGTTTCCGAAATAAGATTTCTAAGAGCAATAAAATGCAGTAGCCACCTTGACCAGATTAGAAATGAAAGTATCCGAAAAGACCACATTTTCTCCAAAGTAAACAAAATAAGGGAAACGTTCAGCGTATACCCTACACCTACTAAGAATGGAAGATAGCTCACAAAAGTAGCCTTCCATTATTGACCACCTGGGAAAAGAGATCGTGGTCGACCAAAGCAACGATGGAGTGAAGTCGGAACAGGCCTTCCGACCTAAACCGTGAAAGGAATTAGTATTCCAAGACATTCAGATGAGTGAATGAGAACCATCTTTATTTTACATAGTTTGGCAAAATTAAATATTTTTACACATTTTACCTATTGCATATTTAATGACATTTCTGACAATACGGAACGTCGAAACGTACTACTTCAGATAAAAGTTTGTGAATGTTACTGGAATCGTCTTTCCTATTAAGCAAAGTAATACTCTGCTTCTATGACCACCGGATCTTCGCTGTGAAGTGTCAAACTTGGCTCCCCCTCCCTTGTTTCTTGGAAACAGCATACTGGGAATTAGGAATGAGCGGATGTTTGCGAAGCAGAAGTAATCTCAACAATTTGCTTACTCATGTTTCAGAGAGCTTACGCAAAACTCTATGGAATTGGAAAAATATTTTTGTATACATCATTGTCTTATCACGCCTCCTGCACCTCGCTGAACGTCGAAGATTCGGAATTCGTTGGTTGGAAATATGCAGAATTGGTTGAAAATTATCTCTTCGGGATGCATCAAACATATTTATGAAGGGAAATATACAATTTTATAGATTATGCAATTTTAAAAAAGCATGCACTAACCGACGCTTCTTTCTGTTCCCCGACATTTAGTGGAAATTGTGTGTGTTAAGCCAGGTTTTCCGACACGAGGAAACATGGGAGCTTTCCTGGGAATCCCCCACTGTGCAGTGTGTGTTATCAAAAAACGAGAGGAATATCAAAATCTACCTGAAATAAAATTGACTATTTGAGATTTTGTGTAATTTAACCGCAAAGATCTAAGTCTCCGTTTGTTAACAATATGACTTGACGATATTGGAATTTTTGCCTAGGCTCACAACCTAGCTTATGATGTAACGCACAATTGAGGACCTAGCTATACGAAGTTGAGTTGCAGTATGATGGTATTTTCACTTACAAAGCAATAATTCACAAGTCGAAATTTCGAAATTTTTGCTCGGGTTGAGCTATTTACTAAATTGTTAGCAATAAACCATAGCATACTTTCCCGTTTTAACATCAACATACGTCCCATAAGTAATGCGTTGATGCTTGTGTACCTCATGCAACTAATATCAACACAATTTAAAACTTGTAGTGCTTCGCTCATGTAACTAACACTACTTTCTCAGCATTAGTTACAATTACGTAATATTATAATACAGCAAGTTCTGTGCGTATTAAAACACATCTCGGCCTTCTCTCGTAGAACGTATTACCAGTTGTTGCGCATGAGGCACGAAATCTAATTCTTCCAAAGCTAATACATCAGCACAAATTCGACAATCCAAAACTGCACTATATACACATCGAGAAATATGAGAAGTAATTCTTCAGAACTTCAAACTGCCTGACGCGGCGTTGCCATTGTATTGCGACCCGGTATCTCGTGAAAATGTGTGATTGTTATTTCCAACACAGTTATTAAGAAATAACTACCTGAGAAAATTGGGTTACTTATGGTTAGTAGGTTGTCTTTGAGAGGATAAAGAAATTTAGTAGCATGACTGCGACTGTAACAGACTGAAATGTGTATTTAAATCTGTGTAAATTGTTAAAGAACTGTGAACTTCTGTACAGCATAAGGTGTAAACGGTGCTCAACGATTTAATGAAATGTTACTATCTCTTAGCATCAGAAGTGGCTCATTTAATGCATGCTCTACACCTGTTCCTTCAAGAAAAGAAACAGAAATGTATTCATGATTAAAACTAGAGGTCCTACAACAGCACATACTTTTTCGTTTCAGTAACGGTTACATAGTATGAAAAGCACAGTAATTTCTGTCCATATTAACACATCTCAGTCATCACTTGTAAAACTCGTAATCGTAGACCGTTAGGTGTGGAAACGAATTATTTTAATGTTAATATCAATACAAATTCGACAAATAAAATGGCGTTTCAAACTGCCGAGTCAGTGGGTTTATGCTTTGCGATCTGATATCTTGTGAAATACTCTTAACAATGAAGCGCAGAAAATTCGAATTTGCAAATTTCGAAGATTTTAAACAATTACGCTAGGCTTTTCATATTTAAAAAATGTTCATGACCTTTTTTAAAAATAGATTTTTTAGAACATTCATTTAACAGAAATATCTTTTATCAACATTATACTTTTGCAATTATACTTTTTTGAAAATACGGAGAGAGCAACGAAAATGGGATAATCTTCACCCTTTACCGTTCTTTCTTACATACGAGGATTAAAAAAATGAGAAACGTTTTTGAGAAAATAATTGCATGTTCCCTGTCCCTATGAGAACATTAAAATATCTCCCCACGTCCAAACCTTCCCGACTGTAATAAACTTTTACTGTAATATTCTCAAAATAAATATTTTTTTCCTCACGTCTTGGTGCATTTCTAAATTTTATGACCGTCCACGCCAAAATCTGTGCAGTTACGGGGAGTTCAATGAAAATGTTTGCCGCTGAAATTGTAAACATCTGTGATCCACATGTGGTTCACGGACGTTGCAAAACCAATGTGTGACATCTTGTGAACCACATATGCAATTCACAGGGCAGTGAACGTTAAAAATGGCGTATGTTTCACGCAAACATATTCACATACACGTGTTTTCTGCATATAAACCACATGAAGTCTATATTACTTTTTACGTGTGCTACGTGAACTATTTAATATTTCGTTTTTAACATGTAATTAACTGTTGTTTTAACAAAAACTCTAGGAAAAAGTACTAATTGGAATACGGTTGTAAAAAAAAAAATTCTAGACACTTAGGGTTGCCAAAGAGGAAAAATAAGTTCTGCCAAAGACATCAACATTATAACGACTTACAATACAGAAACGTGAGTGCAACAAATAGAAGGAATTACTTAATCATGTGCTATTTAATACTGAACTTGTCCGTCTTTGTAAAATTTGCAATTTTTATTATGTATCTTAATATTGTTATATCCATTTCGTGTAAGTTCTGAGCATGACGTTATTTACTGATGATTATTATAGTCGCTAATAACCTCGTGCTGAGCGCGTACCCTATACCCCACCCCATAAATATTTTTGAAACAAAAAAAAACGCAACCTTGAAATTTAAAAAATGTTAATTCATAATCGTAGTACTCCTTTGGATGTTATCAAGTCAATATGTGCTACAAATTGTTTTGAATACTTTGAGTATAATTTCATTAAATGGTGTTTTTGGAAGTCGGAACATGACCCTCATAGATTTTCCCCTGCCCCCACAAAAAAATTTACACCCGTGTATTCGCGTTGTTTAGGTGTAGACTTATTCTATGGTACTTAACGCATCGACGCGCATCACTGGTGAACGCTGCGCTCAGAATTCCGCAAGCCAAACAATCGCTTGTTATGGGCAACTTGATAACGCTGACTTCCGATATTGATATTCTAGCGCACCACATGTTCTTCCAGGAAGGTAGAGTAAGAAAGGCTCTGTTATTAATTCAAAGAATAGAACGTTAGGTCATTTTCGTATACGCTGACTCAAAATAAATGAAATTGAAATAGAGCGAACAGCCGTGCTACCATATAAGTGGTCACGGTTTAATGTTTCTTTATTCCTGGAATTCCCCTGCCCTCAGATTTCCTCGAGAATGAAACTCGGGCACAGATCATGTCGCGCGAATGCTTTTTCAACATCTAAAATTTTCGTTTTCACTACGAAACATTCGGTGTACTGTAGACTTTCAAATTTCCAAAAGTGATATCTTCAAAGGGGTAAATGGAAATTGCTGTGGCTAATCGGTGAGAGGGGTGGTCTGTTAACGGAGGTAAAATTTGCATAGATTTGGATAGATTTAAGTGTGTGTCAATTAGTGGGAGTGCATTAACTGTAGTTTTCTTTCACTGAGTCTTGAGCAATTGAAAGAGGAAGGGATCTTGATTTGAGTCTACAAAGTTCGATTCACAGGTCAACAATGGAAAATCAGATATAAAAATGAGATTTATCAGACCTTGATTCCAAATATGTAATTTTCTGCAGCACGTATCATTTTTGTGGTAAGATGGTTTTAATATTGCAAATGTGTGAATTGTCCCCCAAAATAACGTTTTACCTACTCAACAAACTAAAAGTCAGAAAAGAAGTGAGATATAGTAAGTGACGCCCTGATTTCAAATATGTGCTTAGAATTTCTCTAATAACGAATGGTCTCCTATATATGTTGGTTTTCATATGGTAATTGCGTAAAACCCTCAAAGAAAAAGCCGTTCCTTCAGGAACTGCAGTTGCTAAAGGTAGGGGTGAAATGAGCTTTTATTTTAACTAGCATATCCCAAGACAGATACAGAAGAGACAAAAACAGAATTTCTTATGAGCATAGAAAAAATATTTCTTAAGGTTCCTCTCGTTGATCACAAAATAATATTTCCCCTCCTTTTCGTATAAAGATTAGATTAATTGTTTGGCCCCCTTGGTTTGGGGGTTTTGCTGTTGTCCGGTACCCTACACACGTAAAACATCACCCTGCTAAAAATCTCTGTCCTGAGAATGCCTCTGATATTTGAAAAGGGAAACGTCCGCAAAGAAAATGGCCACTGAATATTGGTATATGGAATTTACAAAGCAACTCAAGTAATCGAGAAAACAATAAAAAGAAACATAAAGACGTCTGGTCTGAAATAAAAAAGGAAGGCGAAGGAAGCGAAAAACTGACCAACTTTGTGCACTTCTACAGTGGCGTAAATAAACATAAAAATGCTAAAGCCGGAATTTCTAGTGTTATTGGAGAAAGTTTCGGTAAATGTATAAAGAGTTGGGACTGTACGAACGAAGGTCTTATTAAAGTAGTGTTAAAAATCAGAAGAAAATACATAAGTGTCATAGTGTATACATAAATGTGAAAATACATAAGTGTATTATTTGAATGACGACGCCCCAATGCCTAGGAAAGATGATTTTGGAATGTTAGTCAAAGAAACTCAGATTTTGAAATGTTAGTCAAAGACAGTTTTCCCAAGACCCATGAAATATTTGCAGGAGATTTTAGCGTCAGAGTAGGAAGTAACAAGAGTAGCAATATTGTGGGCCAATACGAGAGGAAATTCGCAATGACAATGGTAAAATACAGTAACTTAACTTGACTTAAAGTTTATTTCTACCATCTCCACGTTTCTGCTCCTCCCAAATCACTATAGAAGTAGCCAAGCTGTAAATGCTTAACTTGTACAATCCCCCGCCAGACAAACGGAGCAATAAAATCCTACCTATGCTCTCCCATTCAGCTGTGCTCATTGGAAACTAATAGCTGCCACACCCTATGGGGTTATCGCAAATGATTTAAGTGGAAAATATCTTTCGGAAAGGCCAATCATATGGAATTCAGCTGGTGTATGCTTCGAAGGACAGACCTACCTTCATTTCCGCTAGATGTGAAACCGAAACCAATCCAAACGTACACTTTACTTCTATTGACTGCAATGGCGAACTTTTACCTATAACTCGTCAAGTACTCAATTTTCCGTATATTCAACACAGACTCGTCTTGGAAATAGAATTTCAGATACTAGTTATTGAGTCCGCACCTGCCCCTTGTTGGATCTTCGCCAAAGCTTGATGGGTAAGCTTATCCTCTAACTTTAATAAGAACATCAGATACCTCCTCTACCAGATAATTATTGCAGGTTTGCCAAAATGGTTCTGTCCACCGATAAGGAACAGGTATTACCCAGATGAGTCTTCAAAGCATTCACACCATGCTGGAACCAGAAATGCGATGCGCTCTATAAAGACTTTATTCAGAGTGGACGCACAGAAGTGGCAGATCTAATACAAAGCTTGAACAAATGTACAAAGATTTCATGGACCAAACCCATTGAAAACTTTAATATCTAACACTCATATAGAAAAGCATGGATCCTCCTTAAAACACTAGGCAGTCCAACAAACATCGCAACTCCAATAAACCACGGCGGACCAACAAATAATACTCGCAAACCCTACAAACACCGCCAACAGGCAACCCAAGCAGAACCTCTCAATCCAATTTTTCAACGAATAGCTAGCAACGCCAAGATCAAGCAAGACTAAATTCACAATAAATGCGTCAGAAGCTAACTCAGCCCTGAAAAATCGTTGCACAGAAAATCAAGAACTATCCCGACCGTTTACGCTAGATGAACTTTCTGTAATGCTTTCCCTTCATGAAAAGCGAGAAAGCTCCTGGTTTTGACCACATACAATACAATGCCAAAAGACCGCAAGCCATTTTTTTCTCCGCAATACTTCAGTCAGGAGTTTTATCCACCGTATTCAAAACATCTAAAATTATAGACGATCTGAAACCAGGGAAGCCTGCAAACAAACCATTGAACTATAGACATATTATCCTCAAGCACTACCTAGAAATTACTGGAAGGACTTATCCACTTGTACAATATAATTAGCCCCCGAGATTTTCGAAATTATTCCGGACGATCAAGCCGGCCCCCAGACCTAATCGCAGCTGTGAGGACCAAATTCTATTCCTAACAATTTCAAGTGGCGGCTCGTGAACATATGTCCAGGGTGGACAAAAAATATTTCTGAATAGCGGCGGATCCCGGGAGGGGGGAAGTTGCAGTTTCGAATAGTTCATGATGCCAAATGTATTACTACGAGTAGAAAATACTCTGTGCTTACTTTACTCTGACATAGCGAGAGGGAGAAAAATGATTTGCCCGTGTAACAAGCCACCGTACTATACTTTTTGATTTTTAATATTTACAATATTTCCTCGTTAATTATTAAATTGTTGAATATTTTGTATCTAGTTCGATTAATACCTGTGGTTCAATCAAAAGTGGAGGGTTTTTATTATTAATTTTTAAAAAATATAATGGGAATAATTGTAGCTCGAAAGTACAGCAAATATAAGCACAATATGTTCAACGATCATTTATGTGAAAACTATTCCCCAGTTAGTCGTTATCCATTTATTTTGAGAATTTTTTTATTCCCGGTACTTTGTAACAAAAGTCGTGATATTTCTTCGTTTTCCTAAAATCCTAGAATGCGTATTAAATTATAACCGGTACTGAAATTTCACACTTTTTATTTGGAATGATATATTTCTGAAGATCACATATCTGATTTAATTTTTAATTGTACAAGGTTTAACAATATAGTACTTTTTAAAATCAAACATAACGCTAATTATCATTAGAGGAGGTTATAAATTAAATATTTGATGGTATCATCCGTAGCGACGCCCCTGTTTTCTATAGTACTTATTGTAGGAATGTTCAACTTACCTTAATTAAAGCTATATTACTATAAACTGAACTCCAATACTTCGACCGTAGATCCGGAACATGCTATTTTAATTTTATTATTCGAAAAGGCAATAGGAAAGCAGTGCATTATTACTAAATGCTTGTTATTAGGAATTTAGTTCGTTATTGTTTCTGTTGTGCAAGTAAATTATTTCAATCCAGTATCTACTTCCCATGTTAAATTTATATTAGTATAGTTGTAAATTAAATAACCATTCTCCGGGCAAACCTTTTTTATATTGTGTGCGGGCAATGTGTCTGCCAGACTTTGCCTTATAATTTCCGTGTACCGTTAGGCCGAGGTAAAAAAGTAGCAAGAAATTAGTGGTGCTACAACAACACATACTTTATCGCATATCTAAATTTGCAATTTTCGAACACTCAGGAAGTTCACTGAAAATGAGACCTGTGATTTACGGGACCCTCAGCGGGGGGGAAACCGAGCGGTTTTTGAGAAAAATGTTATCATTTGCAGTAACTTAAAGCAGATTTACGCAAAAAAAAAATTAAAAAAGTACATAACCTTTTTTAATGATCTGTTTTTTAAAAGTCTTAATTTAAGACAAACATTTCTATATTCAAATTTGTAGTTTTGCAAGTTAAGTTTTTTTCAATTTTCGAAAATACACATTAAATCGCCTGATGTTCATTTTTTACCATTCTTTGATACATGCAAGGAGAAAATTTAAAGAAAACATTTGGAGTCATATTTTAGAAAATAGTTTAAATATTTCCTAGATTTCACACAAAAGTATGCGAAACCTACTCATATTTTCGAAAAATTATACATGACGTTTTTGCCTCTTAGAGAAGAGATTTCATTCAAGAAAACTTATATATCTTGAGTATCGTAGTTGTGGGATGACCCCGAAAGAAAATTTTGAATTTTCGAAAAATCGGGATTTTAACGAAAATGAGGCCTTCGCCATTCTTTTAAGCGACCGTTCAAACTATCAGAGGACGAATTGTAAAAAAAAAAAAAAAAAAAAAAACAACAACAACAACAAAGGAACCTTTTTGGAGAAAATTTCGTAAAGGTAATTGAGGTTTCCTGTGAAGTTACCCCAAAATCAAAATATCCATTTCAAACGTGAGGGCCTCGGTTATCTTCAAATCGATCGGGATGTATAAATTTTGGAGAAAATAGTCTGAACGGGTAAGGTGCAAGCGTTCTCGACGAATGTATAGACCCGACCAATCCAAAGATAGTTTTGCAATTAGTTTCTTTAGTCAGGGACCCACAACATGGATTCTGACTATTCAACGTGTTAAGAGCAAGAAATATACTATAAACCGAGGAATAAGATTTATCAACTTTTTCTATGCCAGGGTTCAGCAATAAGAATTTTGCTGTCGAAAAGTCGCGTTTTTCCGGCGCACGATTTCAATATTTTCTCGTTCTCGGCAACAAAGTAAAAACAATCAAGAGAGTGCAAGACACAATAGTTTCGGTCATGCTATATAAACGATTTTTTTCTTACGAAGATTCTGTATTCTGATCTGTATTCTGTGATCTGTATTCTTCTTGTTTAGCGAAACAAATTTAAGCGCGAAAAAGTATTTTTGCAGTGACGTGACCGTACAAAAGGCGTTTGCAGGGATAGCAGTTTGAGGCTTTTTCATTTTTTAAAGAAAAGACTTCCTCAACGCACGGATAGCAGTAAGTAAAATTCCAAATTTTTACGATCGTAGAAAATAAATATTTTCGTTATCAAAGAAATGAAACATCGCGAGCAAACGCTTTAAAAGAAAACGACAGTTTTCACTGGGTTAATGACCGGAGGATTAAGGTCAATTACTGTTTCTCCAACTTTTCTGTAACATCCTATTGTCGAATGCTCATCATTGTTTTAAAATGATTGTAAAGGATTCCGGAAGACCCTATCCCTCATATGTTAATTTGACAGATTTCACTTTTCCTTTCCTCAGAAACTTATTTTTAGCAACTGTATTTAAAAAATTCAGGGAAACTTTAGACCTATGTTCTCATTTTAACATGGGGGGGGGTAAAACATGTTTTTAATCATGATTTTTGCTTGTATTTTTTGCTCTTTCTTATTTTTAAATCACTTACACAAGTTATCTAAGTCTAAGCTAAATCCCCGAGTAAAAATATAGAGAAGAGTACATTTGAAGATAGTAAACCTTTGCGTCAATTCTATCTAGTAGCTTTGAATAAAGAGAAAAAATGTTATTGAAAAGGTAAACATACAGAAAACGTCAATCAAGATTTCTAGTGCAATCCGGCAACATAACTTGAGTCATCAAGTCGTCTTGATAATTTTCTTCAAGCTTCCTTTTTATGATTATTCTTCTTTCCCTTCCTTTACTTCTATTTCTTTCAGTTCTTTATTTGAAGCTCTCGATCTCTCTTCATCAAGCTTGTAGAAACCTTGAACAGTGTGTCTCCGCACATTAATTTTCTACTTTTTGGGGGTTTACTCAAGTTGCCATCATTGAATACTAACACAGCATCAAAATGAAGTGTGTTCCTGCATGCAAAAATATTTTGTGGTATTCTTGACCAAGTTAGGTGCCCGGAATTCTATCGCGTAGGTCAAAGTAAACGAAACAAATCGTACATTGACATAGATATCACCGCCGGAGTTGCCGGATATCTCTGAAGATGGCCACTCCCCCTCACTTCAGAAGTAATTTTGAACACTTTAGAAGTTGCAAAGGTTCATAAATTATATGCGAGATTAAAGAAATGATTTCAAATATTAGCATTTAACCAAAAACGAAAATCGAAAATCTCACGATTTTTTGCCCTTCCCCGTCCCCTTAATGCGCAGGGAGATGGGAGTAATTCTAATTATATTGTAAAACTGTTAGAAAAAGATCGGAGAGGAATTATTCAATGCTATTTTCTTGCGGATGAGATTTTAGTTCATATGACGACAATGTTCAGGATAGATGCAGCGACCCGTAGCAATGAGCGTTAACTATCTTTGCTCGCGTAGCAGCTGTTCCAGATAGAGCTTGCCGATATAGCAGTGAACACGGATGTACTAGTAAGTGGTGGCAGTTGCCCATAGAAGGATCGATGATGTAATATTTCAAAAGATACTTTTTTTACGTACTACCTCAAAACTAAAATTCAACAATAGGACTTCTCGTATCTGCAGTGATTTCGTAAAATATTATTATTACTATTATTATAAATTGCAAACTGCTAAAATACTATTGGGGATGTTAAAATGGACCGGGCATTTGGATTTAGATTGTAGCGCTGCTTCTTTCTGAATGTTTTGTCTCTATAGGAGGCCTTGCTCTCTAGTATTCCAAACATAATTTTATAATGTATTGTTTTGATTCACAAATATTAAAAGTACATTTTTTTCAATTACCACAATGCTACATTATTTAAAATAGCATGAAAATATGTAGCCTATGTGGCCATGTCAGTTTTCTCATATATTCTATGAATTTTTAGCATACTGAAGTAGTGTCATAAACGTAATGTTTTAATTTATTGATCACTGTTTACGTCGCTATTACATTCGTAGAGGCGGCTTTGGTGCAATACATCAAAGGTAACTACGAAAATGTAGGAAATATGGCAAATGATTTCTTTTGAATTGTGAAATATTATAGTAGGAGTCTTTTACAGAAAATTTTTCGTGAAAAATTTGGAGCCATTTTTGAGAAAATAATTTTCGTATATTTTTGGAAATATGCCATTATCGTTTAACTGTCCCCGAAAACTTTAAAAATGTAGAGAAACTTCATGGTATAAATCATTAAAAAGGATTTGGTTTTCTTAAAGCATTGCATATATTTCTCTAAGTAAATTCATGTTCAATTTCGTTTGTTGCAGAGTTCAGAGGTAGACATTCCACTGTCAGAAGATATTTTGCGGAATAATCAGTGGAATGAAACAACATTCCGTCCCGCCTTAAATGATTCGAAAGGGTTTACACCTCATCGAGGCGTAATCCCCACGTTACATAATCCTCGACGGCTTAAGCAGGAGATTTCCCAAGAGAATCTGTCATGTGGTATGTTCTCTATTTATTCTCGATTTAGACAAAAATTGCATTAATACGAAAATCCATGTCATGAATAAATTGTTTTGATTTAAAGTCCAATACCTCTCAATTTCCACAAATCTAATATGTTCATATTGTTACTTCCGGTTCCTTCAAAATCTATTGCATAGCAGTAATATTTATTAATGCTCTGAATCAAACACTCCCAGTCTTATTGGTTAGGTTTACCCGCAGTAACAATGAATATTATATTCTTTTATTATTCTTGGTAAGATTTAATCATGGATAATACATCAAGAAAACAATCTGCATCTTGAAATCACTGAAAGTGACACGAACGAGAGTCCACACATCTGACTCGCATTCACAATACAGTTGTCAGCCAATAATTTCACAGCAGCGAAACGTCAGGTAACAGAGGACAAACAATGGGCACGTAATGCCAACACCGGGTGTCCTCGAACGAAAGAAACGCCGAAGACTTCCACAGGCGGAGGCGCCCAGAGAAAAGGGACCAACATTTAAACATGTTTAAAATATTTTAAAAAATCGTCTCCCGATGAAATCGGGAGCTGGCGCAAGTTGCCCCCGCTGCCCCCTCTCCTGCCTCTGAGCACCCCTGGATGTAGATAGTAGTAAAAGTCAGAGTTGACATAATTCAAAATTTCCTAATTTTCGAAAATTCAAAAGTTTTATTGAAAGAATGACTTCTATTTTACGTTAAGCTCACTTTGCTGAGAGCACAGGAATAATCTAGTGCAGCATTTTGAACCTTTTGAGACAATTTTAAAGGAGTTTCATGTTCGGTGCGCCCCTTGAAAGATTTTTCCTATTTCAGGGCTAATTGAATCACCTTATCTCCTGTTTGTACTTTCTCGCATACTACTTACTTAGTGTAAACCGAGTATTGCAATGCAGCAGCAAGAGGCTTTTTTTTTCTCGACAAAAAACACGAATTATACGATCCTTGATACCTAAAAAATGGAAAATTCTTGCTTCTATACATATAAATAACTTCCTATAGTACAGAAACTTCACGTTTTGTGAGTCCTTGATACCAAACAAATTGATTTACGACAAAACGTCCTTCCGTCCATGTGTGACCAACCTTATCTGCTTATCCATATATATATATATATATATATATATATATATATATATATATATATAACATGGCGCAAGTGTCATTTTGCAAGTTCGATAAACAAAACTAGCCTTTCGTCAGTAGCCTTTCACCACCGAGGTCCGGGTTCGATTCCCGTCGAATCTCATGTGAAATTTTTTCCAACGAAACGAGTTTGACTCCTTCACAAGGGCTAGTCCAACCCCTGTGAAATGCCCTAAACCCAAACCCTATCCTTATTCCTTTCCAATTCTGGTCGCTGAGTAGTGACGCAGGGGCGCGTGGAGTAAGAGGCGCGTACGCGATGCTACCTGGCGGTCCTCTTTGACAACCGACTAGATGAGACGAGACTGGACAAATACAACATGATAAGATATTAATGGAGGATTACTGCGTAAGAAGCGCTCAATGCTCGACCAGGAGCGATTAGACGTGTTGCGTCAATAAAGTCAGAGTAAGGACGCAACGAATTAGAACGAAAAAAAACTTTCCATTTCGATGAACTCTTCGTTTTTTCGAAATTAGCAAAAAGTTATATCAAAACTACGGAAATGAAGATGAGAGATTTTTGCCTCAGACAAAGTCTCTTCAGTAAAAATAATCAGCTCTTTATAAAAGGTCATGTTCAAATGTTTGAAAAAACTTTTTTTCGCGTAATTAGCGCTGGAAATTTATACAATTTCTTTAAAAAAGTATTTTTAAAAAACCGCTCCGATATTTTTCAGCGATAGAAGGAGGGTCGCTTAAAAGAATGACTCAGGTTTGTTGAACTCTGAATTTCGATAAGTGTTGATTTAGAAATAATGCGAGGAAGTATGTGATGTTGTAGCACCACTAGTTCATACCTGTGGTATACCTTGAATATTAAAACTAGAGATTTCATTCTGAATCCAGTCTATTTGAAAATACTCATCTTTAAATCCTATCGCACACATGTTTTCGAAATATGAGTAGTTTTTGAGATAACTTTAAAAAAGGTGTGAAAAAGGGACGGAGAATGTATAAAATTGCTTGATTAGAGAAAGGGAATGACTTGTAATACGTTTTAGAAACAGTTCTAAGGAATACAATATATTTAATAATAATAGTAGTAATAATAATAATAATAATAGTAATAATGATAATATTCATACGTTATGCATTTGGTTGTCTGTGCAATTATCGATGTTTGTGAAAAAAAGACAAACGAATCTGGTGATAGAATGTCACATTTTGATTTGGCAACACCGCGTTCAGTCTCCGCAACCGCCGCCTCGAGTTTGTGAATTACATTTTTTAATTTACAGCTAAAATACGCAAATAATGTTTCAGGTCAACATTTCATGTGCAACTATAGCGAATGTACTTAATTCAATTGGCAGGAACCGAACTTCATTTGAATTTTTGATTTATTATGTAGTTCCCGCCTTGTTTGGTTATTAACTTTGTAAGTGATAGCTGGAAAGTAAAATAATAATAATAATAATTATTATTATTATTATTATTATTATTATTATTATTATTATTATTATTATTATTATTATGCGGGTATCGGCCATTTCTGACCCAGCTACACGTTCTCTTCCGAGGCCAGTCATATTTCAATTCTATCGTGAAGAGAGAACGTGTCATTTTGCCTTGCAAATGGTGAGGTAGAAGACTTTTTTTATTTTGTTTATATTGTTATTAATAAGAATTTCCCACCTCGAAATACTTCGGGAAAAGTTTTAGTAATCGAAAAAATCGATAGTTTGGTTTTAGCGTAATGCTTTTAAACGGGTAATTTTATCGCAAAAATAGTTATGTACAGTTTTAAAAGTCATAAAATTCTCTACGAATTTTCTTTATAAATTATTTCTCTCAAGTAACAACTACAATCTTACCAAAAATTTACCAAAATACCGAACATTTTACCAAATTTTCCGTTTTATTCTGATGTCGCCCAAACTTACTATTTTGTATTGTAGTATTTTGAATTCTTGGCCATGAATAAAAAGCGATTAAATACTGTGTTTAATACTTACTAAGGTTAAACTGAGGTTAACATTTGAATTTCAGGTGTGACAGGAAGCCTATACGTTCGGGCAATTAACACTTTACAGTAACTTACATTAAAAGCATTTAAATAGAATAAAATGGCGTACGTTTCTTTTGTTTTTATAATAATTTTTATAAAATATTTATTATTATTCACATGTTGAGGCTGCAAAATAGCTTGTTTTTAGGAGAGCTTCAGAGTTTTGGGAGAGCAACAGACGATGATTCGCGCTGACAAGATTCCTGCTGCCTTTTCCACCCTTGCCACAAGGGAAAATTCTGAAAGACAATTATTTAAGAACTATTAGTTTACCTCAGCGTAAGAATTATTGAGTATTGAAGAAATTGTCAGTGTTACCTCGTCTTGGCGAAAATATCGTTTTCCGTTGTAATTGGGGCGTAATACAGTGTCAAGCAAGGCTCCGAGCCAAAAACACTCTTCACGGAGTCTGCACCGCTGTAAGGTAGACCGCTACCAACATGTCATTCTAGCTTTTCTTTCGCTCTTTATGTGAGTGCGGCGTGCAAACCACTCGGCTTCTCGATCCTCGAACAATGCGATCTCATCGCGTCTTACTTGGAACGGCGTTGGATTCTCTGAATGTTGACTATACAAAATGCTGTCTCTGGCCGGCTCCCAGTAGCTGGCGCAATTTCGCCAACGTCTTTGAAAGCAGTTCAAAGTTTTCAAAGCAGTTTTTCAGTCCTTCCAAAGATTTCCATACGAGAGACGTGTTGCCTTTCTCTCTGGAAGACCACTTGCGGAATTTACAGAAAAAAATATAAGTCCATCGCGGGACGTTTAAAATGTATTTACTTTGCTCTTAATTAGCACCAAGGAATTATTATAAATGATTGAATTCCAAGTACGGCGCCAAATATGAATTAATTTTGGCCGCCTATGTGCCAAAAGCAAGAAAGAATGCCCTATCTATAAAGAAATTTTGTGCCTTAGGTTATGTAGTTTTCCTTGAAACCATCAATAACAATTATCAACAAGCTATAGATATCTATGGTGTTTCCTTCGGATGCTTTTCAGTACCTTAGCAACAAGTTTCCAGAGTTGAGTTATGTTAAAGTGAAAGGAGGTGTGTTCACAAGTCCACAAATAAAGAAATTGCTGATAGGCATTCCAAGACTTACTGAATGATACTGAAAAGTGCATTCAAATCATTTGTAGCCAATTTCTGGAAATTATAAATCTGCCGAGAAAATGTTCTAAAGTGCATCAGAGCCAGCCTACAAAGAGCTGGGAGCCCATAAGTCCCTCAAAATTCATCTCCTTCACTCATATTTTGACTTTGTTTCCGAAAACCTAAGTTCAGTCAGTGACGAAAACGTTTTATACCAGGAAATCGCGGTGATGGAGTAACGTGTCAGGTTCATTGAAGTGCAGCAATGGTGGCTGACTAGTGCTGGACACTTCAACGTGACATTCCAAATGCTCAGAACAAACTCAAATCAGCCTTACATTAAATATTTTCAGTGTGTATGGATTTTGTGTGTGAATTACAACTTGAAATATATTTGCGTGTAATGTGGCTCAATCTCACTATTTTCTTAACTGTGTTCATTAGTACTCCATGTAACAAAAATGGTTTTGGTGAAATATAAATGGTTGAAGGGTATATCTAAAAAATGGTGGATGATTTTTGGTGGAGACAAATGGTTTGCATGTTTTAAATTAGCTCGTTTCACTTACCTTAGAACAAGAGTTATATATCAGGATATACGCCATCAATGCGGATGAAAATAAATATGAATGGGATCAGAAAATGATACGCTAACGAGAGTTTGGTCACAGAAGAAGCATGGTACCACCATTTCTGACAAAAGCAATTGTTCACACGACAAGACGAAAGTAAAGAGATTTCGCCTAGTCAGTATTGTTGACGAGACCATGTAGTTCGTACTTGTATATTCTTACCTTGAAGGCAACTATGATGAATGCCACTTTCTTATTTGATATGACAGGCGAATACAGGAAGATTACCGAGCCGATAGCCGCATTGTATAATCGTGCCTCCTTCAGAAGTATGGAGAAGACATATTGATAACAGACAGGAAATAGAACATGTATATTTTCCACATGTTGAGTACAGAATATTACACGTCTTCTGGTATCGAAACAAGAAATATAATAACGCGTCTCAGAGTTTTTAAAACAGCAGCTGACCTATTCACAGGCGTATCAAATAAAGGAATACCTACCAGCAAACAATTTCATACAGAATGTTGAATCGGTCGTGCCAGATACGTTGCCTTTAATGAGTAAGGAATTTTAAAACTCAGGAACGATGCAATTGACTCGTGGAAGAAAGAAATGTAAATCATTGGCACGTGCCGTCGTATCGGCAGAAAGAAGGCTGTCTCTTTTCTCTTCCCTTTTGACGGGTTTGCGCATATTTATACAAGAAGTTTGGATCAAAGCTCCCTGTTGATGTCTTACTTGCTATTGGATTCACTTCAACACTTGAAACGTCTTACGTTCTGTTAAATAAAGAATCAAAAATAAGTAATGGAACATTCTGTCAGTTCATGAATGACAACGCAGATCATAATGTGAACACATTGGACGATCTAATACTTTTCATGCCGTGGGAGGAATAATGATAATTCCCCAATCTGCAATCGAGCTTTTACGTCCAAATCTCGTTAGCAATGCGAGTTATTTGCTGATCTCATTCACATTAACGGTTTTCAATTGCATTGATGTTTGATGATATCAAGGAAAAACTTCATTACCTTGTGAGCACAAGTTCTGTGTATGGAACAGTCCTTTTTGTGATTCCATAAATTTAGTCGTATTCTCTTCCCCACCCAGGAAACAATAGGTTTTGAAATTGAAGTATACTACTTAGAACACATAATAGATACATCTATTATGTGATTACGAACTGTTGATATACCTGGCGGAGGCTACACACTTTCCTTTAGAGTTGATGCAGAAATCAAGTTTCAGTTGGTTAACTTCGCATAATAGTTACAACTACCGCAAGGACAATTTTTGAATTGACTCGACTCCTTTTTTCACCACAACCACTTCACCTTCGTCCAAACTCTCATCACATATAAAAAAACACTCCCGACTTACGTAACTAAAGGCCTTTTATTGGTAACATTATTTATTGCAAACCTAGCATTCAAAAACGGTCGAGAGGGAAACGAGCGATACGTAGTAGCGATATAAGGGATATGGCGTGGCCGAGATTTAAAATTTCAAAATCGATTGAAAATAATCTCCATTATGTCCTCTTCATAAAACTTTATATATTTCAATAATTATGAAAGGGGTCGTAGTATTATATTTACCTCTTAAGTACGGTTTTTACTTTCTCGTATACATACGTGTATACGGAGTAATATACGTACTATAGAGAAAGTTACATAATGCTGCAGAAAATCGATTTCCAGATTTCAACGGATATACGTGTTTTGGGGTCCCCTGATACAAAAATTGTGATGTCTGTCTCCGTTCGTTCGTTCGTTCGTTCGTTCGTCCGTCCGTCCGTCCGTCCGTCTGTCCGTCAGTGAACACTACTAGCGCCTAAACCATGCGTAGGATTTGTTTCAAAATTGAAGAAATGGCTGTCCATCCGGCACTTGTTGAAGCTTTGAAATTTTGAAAAACATTCTTTAAAATTTGGGGATAATTTGCATGAAGCTCCCCGGACGTTTTCAAAATTTTCTGAAAAACGGCTCCTAATTTTTTCTTTAAATTTCTTGTAAGAATAAAATAAAATAAATGCGAAAAGGTAATGTGGGTCCGATTTTAAAAGTTGACTGAATTTTCGAAAATTGCAAAGGTTTGAATTTTTTCGGCATCTTCGTACAACTACAAAATTGAAGTCAGATTTTTCCTTCAAATGAAATTTGTTGTGTATAAATAGTTCTTTCATGAAAGTCATGTAGATTTTTTGAAAATTTTAGTAGTTTTCGTGCATTTGTGCGTGCAATATTTGCGTTTTAAAAAAAACAAAAAAACTTTCTCAAAAACTGCCCCAAATAGTTTCCTTAATTTTTGGTGATGTTAGTGCCAAACGGACCCTAGATGATGACATAAACGCCATGTTGCTCTCTTCTTTTATTTTTTCAAAAATTAAAAAAAAAATTTACTTGCCCACGTTGGTAATATTTACATTACAAGCGATTTATTCACTTTATTGCACTTATGAGTACATGTGCTTTGAATAATTTGACATAAAATTTCTCGAAAAATCTAAAGTTTTCTGTTAAAATGAGCTCAAAATTCCGCATTTTCAGAAACGCTCAAACACCACTTTCTCAAAAATGGCCCTAATTTTTTTCTTCAAACTTTTCCAACGGATAGTGGTAAAAGCACTGTTTGATACTGTAAAAGCACTGTTTAACTGTAAAGTTCATTTTGGTGTATTCTTTTATTTTTTCAAAAATTACACGTGTGAAATCTTTTAAAAATATGTTAATATGCACATTTCCATTGATTTGTATACATTATTGTATTTTTTAGTGGAAGTGCTTCAAACATTTTATATGAAGTTTTCCGAAATTCAATAGATTCTTGTAAAAGGCTTAAAATTTCGCATTTACAGTAATATGTAATCGCCATTTTCTTAAAAGCGGCTTCAAACTTTTCAATGAAAATTTCTTATTAGGACGAAGTTTTACTCTTCTTTAATATTCTTGAGGTGGTATTTCGGTTCTACTATTAAGAAACCGAAAAATTAAGAAAAGTCAAAAAATGTATTTTGGGCGACAGATGGCAGCTGGCCTGAGAAAGGAGCAAGACCTTAAAGCCAGTCCACCCCTATGAAATTCGAAAAATTTGCTAGGAGATAGTCTGTCATTCTGTAGCATTTTGGAACAGACAGCGATATTGCACCAGAGCATTCTTTAAGTAATAAAGTTAATAATAATAATAATAATAATAATAATAATAATAATAATAATAATAATAATAATAATGTAGAAGAAGAATATGAGAAGAAGAAAATAACGAACATCATTTAATTCTATTGAAATGCTTTTGATGTAAGTAAATTGTGTCACTTCGCAGAACGTATGGGCCTACAGTCATTCTTACCTGAACTTTGAAACGCCAATTTAACATCAGTATTAAAAACATTACTCCCTAAACACTTTTTATTTATAATGACCATTCAAAAATACAACATTTGAGAGACCTAATAATTTGGGGCAACATTTAGAATTAAAAGGAAAATTCGGTGAAATTATAAAATCTCGTAGCTCTGTTACTATTTGCTTGAGAAAAATAGTTTATGAAGCAAATTTGTGGAGAATTTTATGACCTTTAAAATTGTACTTAACTGTTTTTGCAATAAAATTAACCGTTTAAAAGAAATAATGCAGAAACGATTTGTTTTTTAGCAACCAAAACTTTTCCCGAAATATTTCTTGCAGGAAAACTTCGGATTTTCTTACTAATAACAATATAAATGAAATGAAATGAAATCCTTACCTGACCTTATGCAAGGTGGTATATACCCTTAGCTCCCCAATGTGTGTAATTATGGGGATCAGCTTTTGGGCTGCATCCCTCGGTAAGAAAAGGTTGGTAAACCTTGAATTATGAGGTGATAGGATGACGGTGATGAGGGGTGAAGGGACAATCACTATTATTATATTAGCAGCAATAGTAGCTGTTGAAGTAGTTATAGCTGAAGCTGCGGCATTTCGCTGATGCTACACTGGGCAGGCAGCAAGTTGCGGAAGCTCGTCTTACCAAATTATATTACTAATTGTTACCATTATTACAAGATAGTGTGTGCAGCATCTTGCAACATTAGTCTTATATGTATTTAGAAAAAAATGCGTATTAATTATATTCTTTGTGTCTGACAGCTGTACCTCGGTCAGGCTGGCAGTTATTTACCGTCCTTGGCATCTGCTCACTGCACCACACTTCACCGCAAAGCGAAAACCAACTGCGCGTTATCTCATTTGTTTGTTCACTCGAGTTGGTGGCAACAAGTGCAGATTACGTCATCTTCTAGTAGCTGCTGCTATTGCCGTTTGTTAGGACACCCCCGGCGGAATCGCCGCGTGACTTAATTATCAACCGCAAAGAAGATGGTGTTGGAGCTAGGTTTATACGCAGATGGACAAAAGAAACTGCCCGGCAGGTAGACGAGGATGCAAAAGACCCGCAATTACATTACATAACGGAGGCGGTAATTAGAAAAACAACAAAACAAAATTTTCCATTGAAAAACGGGACACACACGTGTATTAATTATTTGCAGTAGTAATAGCGAACAGACGTATGCGCTACGCCGTCACCAATTCAGGATTATTGGGTCGTACCCAATTTCGATAATAATCGGATTAGCTCGCCAAACATTGTTCGTCATTATCATTTTCACTTTTAATAGTCTGCATATTAATTTTGTATTATGTTCTGTAATTTTCTCGTATACGTATATATACGTAGTATAGAGAAAGTTATGTAAAGCTGTGGAAAATCGATTTCGAGATTTCAACGGAATTGCGCGTTTTGGGGTCCCCAGATACCGAAAATGTGATTTGTTTTCAAAACGTCCGTCCATCCATGAACAACATTAGCGCCTAAACTATTCGAAGGATTTTTTCCAGAATTAGTATTTGGCCAGACTCAAAGCCCAGCGATTTCGAAAAACTTTTTTTTAATTTTTTGAGGTATGTTACATGAAGCCCCCGAATTTTTCTCAAAATTGGCTGCAAATGTTTACTTTTTCGCACTTCATAATAAGAGAAAGCATTGTAATATATTGCCGGTCCCTGGTAGCGAAAAAGTGGATTTATCTTATTCCTATATGTATTATTAGTATTTGTTACTTCCCCAACACGTGCAGTCAGTATCCATGTTTTGTGGGTCCTTGATTTGTGGGAAATCGATAGACGGCAAAACGCCTGTTTGCCAACGCTAGTGCCTAGCCGAATTTCTCCAAACTTATTTCCCGAACGATTGAAATGAACTCGAGACCCCTTGAGTCAATTTTGGAGACACTTTATACAAGAACCCTCAACATTTTCAAAATTTTCTAAAACATTGCTCGAATTTTTTTGATTAAACTTTATCCTCGGGTAACATAAGGGATGCTTAAGAGAATAGTGCAGGACTCATTTTCGTTAAAATCCTTGAATTTTCGAAAATTGCAAAAGTTCAATTTTTTTCGCAGTCTCCTTGTAACTAGAATATTGAAGATGGATATTTCTTCAGAAGAAATGTGTTCTTCATAATCAATTCTTTCATTAACGTCTTTTTTGAAAAGTTTAGTTTTCGCGCAGTTTTGAGTGAAATATGGGCAATAACAATATATTTTCAAAAACGGCTAGAAAAATTTTATTTAAAACTTTTGGTAGGGAAAGTGGTAATTGCACTGTTTAAGATGTCATAAAATATATATTGCAGTATCTCTCACGTCACATTCCGCATTTTCAGAAACTCTGAAACCCCATTTTCTCGTAAACGGCTCTAACATTTTCTTTAAATTTTTTGAACAGATAGTGCTAAATAAACTGAATAACATGACGTTAATCCCACATTGTTTTTGTTGTTGTTTACAAAAGTATTTAAAAAGTTTTAAAACATATTTTTAGCGCCTTTAATATTTACATTACCAGCGATTTGTACATGATTACATTTATTAATTGAAGTGTTTCAAATAATTTAAATGAAGTTTCTCGAAAACTCAAAATTTTTCTCTTACAGGAGCTCAAAATTGCGAAGTTTTAGAAACTCAAACATTCTCTCAAGACAAATTCCAAATTTTTCAACGAAAATTTTCAAGCAAGTAGTTGCGTGATAGAAGCCTATCGAGTTCTTTATGAATATTGGCTCTGCTGGTATGTCACAGAGACATCAAATTTAATTTAATATTCATAGGAATAAATAATTTCTCTCTAGTGCCATTTTCCGTTCCTTTTTTCAGAGAATACTAATTCAAATATTCACTGGAAGGACTTCAATATCAATCAATTCCTGGTTTTCTTGTTTCACAATTTTGAATGTATTCTTGAAGATTAGAAAATTAAGTTTTAAAACTCTTTAACTTCCGTAGTTGTTAATCAGTGTTACATACTCAATGAAAGCTATTTTTAGTTTCCTAATTATTCACGCTTGAGATACGTTAGCAATATGCGGACGTAGATTTAAAATTATTGGATTTCAGCAATGATATTAGAATTTGGTAATGAAGGGAAAAGCAGACGTAAATCTACCATTTGTAATGGAGTTTCTCCCACAGCGTAGTACTAACGAGATTAACTGGTTAGATATGATAGATTTTTATTCTTCGTATTAAAAGTAGATTCGATTAAATTGTAGCTTTAATGAGACCCAGCATATGTACTCTCCAATTGTGCAATTAAGCTGTTGATGGGTCATTGCATTACCGTGCGAGACAGCTTTGAGTCCTGTGCGAATTGTATTGAATCATCACCACCCGCGCTGGCTGCCGAAGTAGCGCGTAGTCGCGTATTAAGTATCCATATCACGACGGAATGACTGGCGACGGCCCCGGCTTGCCTGGCCGGGCGCGATCAGTGGATCAGGGTTGTCATAATACGATACGCGATTCCGTTAGTTAACAAATTATCGTTTTAAGTCATTTGTGTCTGTAAAAAAATTTTTTTTCTTTTTGTACTCGAAGTACAACCTTTAAGCATTACATAGAAATAGATGATGATGATGATGATGATGATGATAATAATAATAATAATTAATAAATATTGATTACACAAAATCCATCAATACATTTTGATTGCTCTAAGTAGTTTATGTACTTGACAGAGACTACTTGTACTCTGTCGTAGAGATACACGAGACTAATAAAAAATTTGACACACAGGCATTACTTATACATTAAACTACTAACTTCTAACGGTTTTCGAGTTAAAATTCATTCAAGTTGAAGATAGCCAGATTGATAGATAGAACATATAAATGTTCGCCGAGAAAATGCAACCCGTCGATCATCCGTGTATTAAAATGGGCAGTTTGCAGTGCCCCCGCCAGGAAGTATCGTATTGAGTAAGGAAGGTGACATCGCCAACAAAACATCGATGTAATAAAACCTGGATCCAAAACCATTGCTGTTTTTGAAACTGGGTTAGTAGTAACTATTGAAGTTGGCGTGGGGGCGGCGTTTTTTCAAAGTGATAACATTTTTTCATTTTAATTGAGATTTAAGTGACAAAACAGGGTCAAAAAAACCATTAGCACAATTAACGGAACTTTAATTCTGATTCGATATTTCAAAACCATTAGAGGTTTCTTTATTGACAAAAACTCACATTTTCTTGTATTTATTTTTTTTACCCTTGGTCACAATGGTGTGAAAAATATTCAATTTATGGATATCTGAAAATTATAATAGGATCTTGTTATATATGACTTATCATTGAAAAAATATCAACGATGTAAAAACATTGAATACAAAACATTAATGTTAAAGAAATATTTTAAAAAACTATGTTAAATATAACGATGATTTTCCAAAAACATTGATGTTTTTGAACATCGGTATCGCATCCTTAGTAATGAGTGGTCAAATTTCAATATCATTAACAAAGCAATGACTATCAAAAACTGTCCACAAAATGAGGTCCACTTGAAACAAGGATCTCAAGACACCCAATATTTATAAACATTCTGCTCAGAACTTTTTTTTTTTAATTTGTTGCGTCTTTTCTAACGACGCAACGCATCTTGTAGCCCTTGTTGGGTGTTGAGCGCTTAATGTGGAGTAATCCTCAGTTACTTTATACATGTGTAGAGTCATAGTCCGTGTGTCGTTGTCAAGTGGACTGCCAGGTAGCATTTCCGCGTACATGCCTCCCACACATGCTCTTGCTTCACTACCCAGCGGCCAGATTGGAGAAGGCATTAGGACAGGGATAGGGTTTAGGGTGCTTCGCAGGGTTTGGACTATCCCCTGTGAAGTATGCAAACTATTTTTGTTGAAACAAATTTCACATGAGCTTGTCAAAGAATCAAACTCGGACCTCCTCATTGAAAGGTGAGCGACTTCGCTCTGAGCCACAAGCACCTTTCTTTGCCTAGCTTCGTAACAAGTACTTCGATTTGAGTACAATTAACAACAAGAAATGTTTGTGAAAATGTTACCTGAGATCATTTTGAAAATCAGGTGTCTTTGGGAAAGTCTTACTTGAAAACATCACTTTTGAATAGTTAATTGGATATTTATGAAATTCATGAACTTCAGCAAAGTGGGCTAGTAGCTCTGGTAGTGTTATAAATAAAATGTATGCTTAGGGATTTTGTTAATTGTAGAAGAGTGAAGATTATATTGAAAAGTAATTCTGATTTGTATGTTACCAGATGAAGGCTGTTCTGTCGAAGACTCCATTCCGTACTTCAAAACTATACCATCAGAGGAACTCTATAATATTGAAGGAGAATCAGTTCCTTCCAGAGTTACACGCAAACTATTTCAAGATGTGGATACATCAGAATTGGGCTTTTCAAAGAATGGTATGTAATATTTTACTATGTAGATCATAAATTTATATGGTTTCAATTTTATGTTGTAAATTCTTCACAGTGAAGATGATGTATTTGCATACACTTGCAAATATGTAAATATAACTACTATATTCCTTTTAATTTTTGTACCAATGTATCCTTTTTGTATATCTTTGGTCATTCCTGGTCTTTTTTCTTTCGAAGCAGTACATGATTGATGAATGATGGGATTTATCTGGTTCTTCCAGGAAGTGATACAAAACTTCTAAAAGCACAATGAGTAATTGGAAACTATTGAGAAAACCGTACATATTTGGGGTCTGAAAATTTATACATGGCAGACTAGTTGAAAATTAAGGATATAGACCAGTAGGGGGAAGTGCCATGCTAAATATTCATTATTTATGTATCAAGACAAACAAGCAATTTTCTTTTGGAAAAATAGTGATTATCAACAACTCTACTTTACTCCAACTTAGATTGCAGAAAAGATAGTTTGAAAACATTCCTTTCTGAACAAAACATAGTATTATTTTTACACTCTATTTAACTTTTATGCCTGTGCAAAATTCTAAATGCTAATGGTTTTAAAAATTGTATTATTGTGGAGGCAATTAACATAACTTGCATTTATACTACTGTATTAATATAAAAAGTAAATTTATGGTAATATTAAAGATTGGGCCACATTAGATATTCGTGGTGTAATATTAAAAAGGAATTGTAACAGTATTTATACATACAGTGTAATGCACTTTTAAATTAATATTGCAAACTAAACTTCATTGAAAGATTTAAGAATAAAATTAAATGTTTTAAAAAAGCTAGTTATTTTTTTTCTCCAAATAGTGAAAGTTGGTATCAGGATCTTTGCAGGCCAAAATTGTTCTATTTTACTGTCTTACATAAAATCACTGCAATCTGTATGTAAAATCTAACTTTAGAGGTCTATGTACTATTAACCAACTGTGCTACAATTCCATTTATGAACCCATTAGCAAATAAACTCACTTAAGTTACTTAAAAAAATTATTTTGTCTCCTAAGCTTTATTGTAATTCGAGATGACAACCCAGTAGTGTTTTTCTCAGTGTTATGCCAATCATACCAAGAGAATTTCTGACATTGTAGACCCCTTCATATGAATAATGAGAATGATTTCTTCAACTAATTTGATGTCAGAACAAAATAATATTTCTGTAGTAAGGAAGTTGGAAAATGAGAAAATAGGTTAAAAATATATTGTTTTATAACCTAACACCCCAATAACCTGTTTAAGTCATGATGAATATTATTCTTCGGGATATGAGAAACTTTTTCAATGCATGAACATCTCAAATCTTGGAGTATATGAATTAAATAATAATTATACTTTGTTAGTAACAACTATTACATAATCGTAGTAAGAAAGTAATTATGACGTACAATATTGTCTTCATATGTTATCCATTATGTGTTTTATTTCCTTTTTTAGAAATAAGTTCAACTACCTTTTCTGAAGTTTCTTTTCTCATGCTTTCATGCTCAATCATATCTAAAATTCTGAAATAGAGTTTTATAAATCACAATAAAATTGATTTTGATTTAAGGGTTAAGGGGCCAGGATATTTCTCTCATCTGAGGGGATATGAAGCAAATGGGGTCTTCAAAAGACAGGGTTCAAATACCAAGGCCAAGGCTTGTATGGGATATGAATAATTTAGAAAGATATTGTTCATATCTAGATATGGAATAATTTTGACTCCTTGTGCTAATTATTTTTATAGTAGTACTTGCATGACATTGCATTCCATTGCTCATTGTTGGAGATTTCCTTAAACATATTGTTATTTTCCAAATTAGTTGAATTGGCAATGTTGATTATAGAAAAATTAACCATCTAAACATATTGTCCTTAATTAACTTGTACTTGAAAAATCTTCCAGGGCACACATTCTGTAAAGAAATTAAACAGAACAAAATTCATCAAACAAAAAAAAAACAAAAAAAAACAGTGTTGCCAGGATTTTTATTTATTTATTTATTCATTTATTTTCTCGTGAACCAAAAAGGAAAGAATCGTTTCCGAAATACAAAACGGAAGTGATTTAATTTACATCCTTGCTCCAATTTGCCCTGCTTCCTGCAAAATTCTCCATCTTCTGTGCTCCTCCCCTCTAGCTCTCCCATTCTAACTGATCCACTGGGTCCTGTCCCCAATGGGGGAATCCTCCTCCTCCCCAGAAGGGTCTTTCTATCTTTCTGTGGTTCTCAGTTTTTCTTTCAGTGTTTTTTTTAATAATGACCTGCCACTAATTGGGAACCACTGTCGTAGAAGGTAGAGCCCCTTTTGAAGATTCACCTGCCCCCAATCTTTCAAATGAGCTCTGCCGCTGAGTGTTGTTTGGGCTTTTCACTCGGTATTACATGTTAGCACTAAGCTCATTGTATATTAAGATATTTCAGTTTTGTTTCTGATGAGCAGAGTGTTACCTAAAAAAACACTGTCAATTAATATTTATTGAGTAAACCATTTTTGCAGATAGAAGTATATTAAGTAATTTTGAAGAAGTGGAACAACTGATTCAAGAGGAAGGGGAAGATGTCACAATGGCTTTGCGTCTGCAAAACCAATGGACTACACTCCAAGCACTTACTGACCTAACTGAGCAAGTTCATGAGAATAAATTTCAAATTCTCCAGGATTCGCGTCATCAGGTAAGAAAGTAATTTATTAAATTAATTAGAAAGTAATTGATTATATACCGTCAATTAATATATAAAATATAAATATATAAAATAGTAAAATAATAATTTTTATTCAAGTTAGTTCCTCTTCCTTTTGAGTTGGAGTTCACTTTTCAGTTTTCCCCATCCCTGTCGTGTTGCTGTCTATTGCCTTGCCATGTAAGGGACCTATCAGGGCCTCTAGGGGGACATGTTGCTCTCCTGGGAACAATTCCCAGAGAAGAATTCCGTTATGCACTCCAAATAAAAAGTCAAGATAACCCTTAGGCCCGTCTGGTTCCTATACCATTACGCAGTGTATACTTGCAACTTCATCTCGGAGTTGATACCATTGTTCTGAGTGTAGGGACAGTTCAATTAATTTTTGCAATTTTTGAAAAATTCAAAATTGTAAACAAAAATCAGATCTGCACCAGTTTTATATGTGCACTTTTCTTCATTCAAGCAAAACTTTTGAAGAAAAAATTTAGCTGTTTTTCAGAAAATTTTGAAATTGCCCTATAGACTTCAGGTATAGTACTCCCAAAATTCAAATATTATTTCAAATTAGAGGGATTGCATCATCAGCGAGATCAACCCAGAATTATCATTTTTGGTGAAAATCCTGTATGTAATTTGGGTGCTTGTACTATTCAGATATACTTTCTTGTATTGCTGGTAAAGGTAATGTAATATTACAGAATTACAACGTCTTCCTACTAACAAATCAGCAATCACTTGAAAATTTCTACCTTCAATATTCAAAATGTAATTTATGCTTGAAAAAAATTGAAAGTTTGGAATTTTTAATTCAATCATTTAATTCATTTAATGAAAGTGTACATATGCCATATTATTAAGTAAACTTGGCTCCTGTTGCATTAACAAATTAAAGAAATAATTTAGAGGCGTTTTTGACAAAAAATTTTGTGTACGTATTTTTTAAATGTTTGTAATGATTTCACTCAAAATTACATCAAAAACTATGTATTCATAGTTTCATAAATTCGAGAAACAATAAATGATATTGTTTAATTTTTGGAGATAAAAACACTATTTTGGTACCAATTGCGCCTCAAAATGATTCTGACAATGCTATTTATAAGAGAAAATAAAATATGAAGTTCAGGAAGTATAAATGTTCATTTTTTGGTATCAGGTCATTTTGTTTTGTTTTGTTTTGTTTTGTTTTGTTTTGTTTTGTTTTGTTTTGTTTTGTTTTGTTTTGTTTTGTTTTGTTTTGTGTTTTTTGTGGGACGGTGGGGTGAAAACATCGGTTCTTTTAGTAACATTACCATACTTACTATTTCCATTCTATGAATACAGAAAAGTTAAAATAACTTCATTTAGTAAAGAGTTTTAATATTCTTATATCTTAATTTAGTTTTGGATTTTAAACAAGTAGACACATTTTCACAATGAAGAAAAATTGTTCAAAATCTGAATTATTTTAAGATTTATTAATATAATTTACTTCTGTTATAAATAGTACTCAACAATTCATTGTTATGAAACTCAATATTTTGAATTGTGACTTTTTTTTATTCTGTTTTGTAAACAAATAAAAAAATGGGTTTTCTCTCAGGAGTACTTAAATTCTAAATACAATTTTAGCAAAACTGTTAGGAACATCTAATACATTCTCCTGATAACAATGTTGTGTCACTCTGCAATGAACTTTCAATTTACAGTTTTGTATATTGTGTGCAGAGAAAACGCATTACAGATACGGAACTACTGCTATAAATGTTTTAATCTATCTTCAATAAGTAAAATTTCAAATAATAAAGTTAGAGCAAAAATTTGAAGAAATTATCCTAAATAATTAATACTTGTATTGCACATTTGTTTTATGAAAATACGTAGTCATTTTACCAGACCATTCTACCATTAATGATGAATTTAGGGTTTGGATTTACTATATGGAATAGCATGTACCTAAAAATAAAAGTGGATTACGAATTTTCGAAATGTGGGCTAAAATTTGAATGAAAAATAAGGAGTGAAAACA
>BLKR01007348.1:0-37500 GCA_011170035.1 Teleogryllus occipitalis | reverse complement strand
TGTTCCTAATTGTTATTGTCTCCTCCAGTCTATCTATGCCCCCTCTATTTTTATTGGGCATTTAAAAAAGGCTTTGCATGGTTAAACTATGCAAGTACTCGTAACTCGCCCCTTTCATATAAATGTTCCTTGACTTAACATCTGTGCCTCCAAAATATCAAATTAAACCGAAACAAACCTGCTGTAAAAATACTCTGGGACCATATAACCCTCCTACTCCACTTACTTTAAATCAGGAAGTAATTAACAGTCACCCTCAAAACAAGCCCATTAGATACGTAGAATTATTAATAGACATACAACTAAACTAGAAACAGCAGGAAAATATAGCATAAAAACGAGACCGAATAACACAAAAAATATTTTCGTTTTTCCGTCAAATCGAATCTGTTTCATTGTATCAAAAAACAGAAATCTCTCACATGGTCGGAGAGGATATAGTGTTGTTTCAGTATGAACGCACTTTAAAACGAGTATTATAGATATTACAGTAGTTGACATTAACTTTTAGAAAGAAAACGTCGAAAAATAATTTCGCTGTCTCCTTTAATTCCGCAGATATTGAGTGTTGCATATATAATTATGTGAGCTCTACTCTTGAATTACCCCTTTTCTCTTCAACCGGAAAACAGACCCCTTTCGTGTGTCGCAACATTCTAGGTTACATGGTCGATTTTATTGCCTAAGTTTCTCAACAAGCGTTTCTTCTCGGTCGCTTTTAAGCGGGGCAGACCTGTCCAAAACAAATTACGCACGTTTCTTGTGTACTATTTAAGGAACACTGTACGTATGAAAGAATGAATGATGAAGCGACATGCACTGAAACCTTGGGTCAGAGATGACAGTTTCGTTCGGTGTCTCAGGGGAAAATTTCTTAATTTTTGCGAATTCAATGCCATGCATTTTAAAAAATATGACAGATAGACCAAAAAGATTTTAATTAATTGTTGGAAATTTCTTTAGGCTCTAAAATTCATTCCAAATATTACCCTAAATAATATAATATTATATAAATACAATCACTACTATCAAATTAAATATATAGCTCGTTTACCTATGTAAATGTCTATTGAACGAGATGAAATATTTCTTATTTTAAAATGTTACAAAAACTGCTCCTTGCTTTATTTATTCATAACTCAGCAAACAAATAATAAAACAAAGAGAGAAAGGACTGTTTTCATCAGTTTTGACACGTTCAACAATAACTAGAATTCATAAGCAAAAAAATCCATAATTTCCTAAAATCTCTGAATTATTGTCGGTGGTTTATTTGCGGAAGAAAATTTCTCAATACGAGTTATATTATCAAATCCGCAATTGTTGCGTGGATGACGGTCTACCGCCTGTTGCGGAGAATTCTCCCTGCAAAAGCATCTTTACTTTTTTTCGCAAGAAAGACGTCCGTGTCTGCCAGATAAGTTGGAAGCGAACACAGCGGAAGAAAGTTCAGTGGACTGGATTAATGGCGGTTCAGGCTGAAGGTAGCTCTGTTTGGGGCAACACGGAGGAGTCTCTCGTCTTCATTAATCTTAATTAAGGAAAAAAGGCGCTTCTTATCTAAAATGTAGCGTCACTGGAAAGGAGCTTAACATCCTGAGATTGTTTTGCAATTAAGACTCGAACATTTGTATTTTCTCGAGAATTTTTTTCATCTTTCATTATTCAAATTATTTTATTGAGACACTGAATCTAATGTCTAGCAAATTAACAAAGTGCTTATCAATTCATTACAAAAAATGCAATAGAAAAATAACAAAATTTGCTCAAACCAATGTAATTGATCATGAAGTGTTAAAGAATAATCAGGGCGCATGAACAACACGAAAGTGTTCTTAAAATAAAAATCACTTACTACAAAACTGTGGTACGAGCTATTCTCGTGTAAAATTGTACGTCTTGCAAAGCGAGATATTAGAATGATGATCTATTCAAGGTCTAAAAGAGGAATTTTGGTTACACGAAGAAACAAAATATCGATAAAATAGGTCCAATAAAACACATATTTCAATGTCGTGACTAACAAGAGCATATGCTCTTGTCCGATCAAATTGTGACATGACATACTCTTTTAAAGTTTTAATTTGTGACTGCCTGCTTCTGATAGTAATAGCTTGATCTCGCCTACTTTTTGTCACATAATATAATAACATAAGCTTGCAATTTGATTTATTTCCAAATCACTTACGGAGTCTCAGTCATAAGTTTGAATGGACTTTCTTCACTTTAAATTTTTCATTTAAATGATATGCTATTATAGAAGCGCAAAGATGTTACAGGAACATCTTGCTATTCTTGATTTACCAAACAAGCTTAATTTATGAATAATACCCATAAATTATGAATACAACTGGATAATGAACTAATAAATGATTTTAGTTCTATTAGATGATATCATTATCTTCGATTATATTAATGAACCAAATATTGTTAAGGTCGTTAATATTATTTACTAAGTTCGCTTTTTTCGTTCCCACTCCTACAGCTAGAGTTTTTTTCTGCTAAAACCGGTGTTTCGCCGGATTCCCGTTACTTTTATTTTATTTTTAAATAATATACTCATAAGTAAATAGACAAAAAACATTGTTAGGACGAAAAATGTCGAATCTTTGATAGAAAGAAAGCCAATTTCGATCGAAAATCTTCTTGAAATCGACCCTAAAAAATTATTTTGAAAGAAAATGAATGTGTATAATAACAGTGACTTCCTAACCCAAAAAAATAATAGTATTGATGGTACAGTATTACGCTGATAGTTTGAATAATAAGCGTCGTAAGCGTTTCGTTATACCTATCAGTGCAGGGTTGCGCTTGAGCTTTAAGCAGCTCCGCCACTGCCTCAAATGGTAATTTCACCTGCTAGAACTGCACGATCAATTGCAATGCATTCGCGTTCACAGACGCTTGCCTCCTTTGTACGCGGTAACGAGCGCATGAGAGACATGAGAGGACATGGCGGGCGCAGAGGGGCAATGGAGGTGCGGTGCGGCGGGCAGAGGATCCCTGTGCCGAACAGTGGTGAGAAGGACCAGGCAAGCGACGACGGAGAGCGGAGGGAGGGGGTGAAGCGGAGGCGGGGAGAACGAAAGGCGAAACAAGGGAAGTAGTGGCAAGTAGTGGCGGGTAGTGAAGAGCGATATGGGAGAGAAGAAAGGGCAGTGGAGATAGAGTGTGGTGGAGAGAAGCGCCGGCGAGGAAAAGAGGGAGAGAAAGGGGAGGGGAAGGGAAAAGAGAAGGATGGCAAGAAGCACAAAAGGAAAGCAACGGCGAGGAGCGGGGAGGGAGGTCGAAAGGAGAGCGATGGCCGGGAATAGGAGGCTAAAGGCGGAGAGCGGAGAAAGATGCAGGATGTTAGTGGTGAAGGATAAGGGGTGCAGAATGGGAAGTGTACTCGTAGTTGGAGAGTGGAGGTGGAGAGCGGATCAGAAAGAGCTGCAGCGGAGGGGAGCGGAAGAGGTAATTGACCGCTGAAAGAGCGGAGACTGTGCGGAGGTGATGAGGGATGTGGTGGCAGGAAAGCAAAAATGAAGTGCTGGCGGGGAAGCGGCGATTAGCGAGAAACGAGAGCAGAGAGAAATAGCAGAAACGGAAAGCCAACAGGGAGCGGTGGCTGGGAGTGGCAGTTGGAAGCTGGGAGGAGAGGCAGGAGGCAAGAGGGGTCGGGGTGGGGGATCATAAATGGGAGCGACGACGTGGAATGGAAGCGGGGAGCTGAGATGCGAAGCGGTTAGTGAGAGCGGAGACAGAGCGGAGAGAAGTAACAGAAAGGAAACGGCAAGAGGGAGCGGAGGCGGGAAGCGAAGACTTGGGGCGGGGACTGGAAGCAAAGGAAGTCAGGGTGGTGGAGCATGAAGGGGTACGTCGGCGGAGATCGGAAGCTGGGAGCTGAGGCGGGAAGCAGTTAGTGAGAGCGGAGATGGGAGCAGAGGGGGTAAGGGGAGCGGGCAGCAGGAGGGGGTGGCGAGGAGAGGCAGTGGCGAACAGAGACTGAGATCAGAAAGTGGCAGCATAAATGCAACGGCTGCAAGTAGCGACGATGGGGAGCGGAGAATGGAAGCGGGGACTGGAAGCAGGAAATGTTAGGTGCAGGGGAGGGGTCCAGAAAGGGAATGGGCGACGAGGGGCGGAAGATAATAGAGGAGAGTAGGAAGGGAGAGGTAGCTCAATTCGGACGTGGTAAGGAGGGTAGTGGTGGCGGAGAACGGGGATCAGATCATAAAGGGAGTGGTAGCGGGGAAAGGCGTCGGCGAGCGGAAATAGATCGGGGAGGAGTAGCAGAAATGGAGCGGCCGCGGGGAGCGGAGGCGGGAAGCGGGGACTGAAAGCAGGGGGAGTGTCGGGGTGGGAGATCATAAAGGAGAGCGTCGGCGGGGAATAGAACCGGGGAGCTGAGACGGGAAGCGGTTGGTGAGACCGTAGACTAAGAACGAAGGTAGTAAGCGAAGCGAGCAGCAGGAGGGGGATGGTGACGACAGAGTGGCGAGCGAAAACTGAGGGGAAGGAGGAATAGCAGAAATAGGCAGCGAGAAGCGGGCGCTGGAAGCGGAGAAGGAAAGCAGGAGAACCGTGGGAGCGGATGCAGAGATAGGGCAAGGGGAAACAGGAAGAGAATAGGGGGGTAGTGGCAGGAGACGAGACTGTGGCAGGTCAGTGCCAGTGGCAGGTGACGTACTGCGGCAGTGGCAGGTGGCGGACTGTGGGGAACAGCGGCTAGGCGGTTGCGGACACGGGCAGGGGCGCGGACAATGGCAGAAGGGGTGGGCGGGGGTGGGCGGGGCCGGACAATGGCGAGCGGGCTGGCGGCAGGGCAGTGGCGGGGCGCAATGACCGGGAGTAATGGGAGCCGCCGTGGCGGAGGCGGCGCGGACGGTGCTAAGAGGCGCAGCTTGCTGCGCCGCCGCAGCCACTCTGCGCGCACCCACGGGAGGGGGCGGGGCGGGGGCGTCGCCAGACGTTAGAGGACAGCGGTGCGGTGTGCCACCAGACGGGGAAGATCCCCTGCGGCGGGTGGGGCGACGACGTGGGAAGTCCAGACCGGCTGAACTGGGGTATTACGTGACGGAACTGTGAGGCTATGGTCATTCCTATCTGGTTCTGAAATTAAATAATGTAGTTGAATCTTAGTAAATGACACAATTATGAGTAGCCGAATTATGAGTACTTTTCCGAAATATGTCGCAAGTCATCAACCATAATTATCTGCAGATGTTATGATCTAATGAGACTGATATTCATAAAACATGAAGGAGATTGTAACTAGTTGGCTGTCCGGGAGAGGCCGCCGTACATTGCCCTGAAGAAGGTCGTACAATGGCGGTCGAAACGTTGGCATCTGTGAGTAAGACGCGACGTCTCCTGAATATTAAATTAGTCATTGACTCCGGCCACGGAAGTCTGAGGAGATAGCTTACAGATTCATCCCTTGAGCTTGTGAGCAGATACAATGAAATGGTTTGAATGACAATATGCTTTCTCAGAACCAATCTGCTTCTTTAACGTAGCTGGTAACTATAAAAGCAAAAGGAAAACGACACAAAAATTAAATATTTCGAGTAAAATACTCAATTTTGTTGCATTTCATTTGCTTTGGGGTAATTTCGCTGCCTTCAAAATGACTCCCAATATTGGAAACAACTGAAATATATGACGTTCTCAGAAAAGAAGGTAAACATAAGCTAGGTGACTGAAGTCATGGTCAGGCAATAAGTCGAAGTAAAAATAATGACATTATAAATGGAACTTGAATTATCTTCTACGTACAAATGATTCTACATTGCCTTCTCATATGCACATCATTTAATACATAAACAATTAATTTGGTTTCAATACAAGCTCTGGAGAAGGATATAATATTTACTTGAACTCAACCTGAATAACAAATGCTTATATTAAGTAACTATAATGTAATTTTGAAGTATTGATACTATTCTCTAGTTTTAGAATCATATGTTTCTAGAAGGTATGAAAAACTTTGAAAAGAAGGCGAGCATCAAAAGGGACATTAAGCGAAATCAGATATTCTTGAATGAAATTTTGAGGAACACAATGAAAATGCATGCCCTATCCCTTAATACTTAATATAATTTTAAAAAATTGCACATGCAACAAATTAAATTGGTGGTATTCAGGTTCATTTATACTTGTAAGCCATGCCCACACAAAAGGAAAAAATCTACTATAAATTGTATAATATAAGTGAGACAATGGTGTGAAGTGATAAGATATATCAGTTTTTCACACACAAAATACAAATAATATTTCCTCTATAACATAGAATTTATACTATAAATTAAAAACAAAAAACAAAACTTCTATTAAAGAAAGTTAAAACCACCAGACTCTCTGAGCCATGGAAACAAACAAAAATCTTATCATGTTGCTTTGCTGAAGAGGATGACTATATTAAATACTCTATCTTCATCTATTGAGTTTCAATAAACGTTCTTATTAGTCACTTGAATCACTTTTAATGTTATTTATATAAAAATTCATTTGCTCACTCATTTCAGCTCCTCGAGGGGGGTTGCGCAATATAACCACACCAGCCGTTGGTCGTGCCCGCGAGTCCGCTCTCCAAAAGCTCACTCTCCGTTCTGATTGGGTACGGTCGTGTGATAACCGCCAGGGTCCGTTTCTCGCCTCATTCTGTCACACACATCCGTCACGATCTAGTCCCATGGCAAAATGAGGTGCGTATCTTCGCAAGCACTCGCCACCCCAACCAACGGTCAATGTTTATTCTCTGAACTCAGTAGCCTGTGTGTGTTCGGAACCCACAAGCCCAGGTGGCGTTGTCGGCGTCTAGGCGGCAATCGCGCGGGCATTTGAATTCCATGGTGCCGGCCTCGCGTGAATGGCATTATGTGACTGGTCACAGTATGAAGGCTGTGAATATGATTTGACCGACGTCTGATAGAAAAATTCGTCTAATGCTGGGGAGATGGCGGCATAAATAATCCTTGTGGAATATTTACGTATGATTTTATCGAATTGTTGAGCACATTTGCATGGCTTAGATTATGTTTAGTACACTTATTTTTTATTTGTACGAGATATGGTAATGACTAGGTTATCTAAAGTTGTGAATAGACTAAAAATAGTGTTAGTTAACACTGACAGAATCGCAATACTAAGAATTTTGCCCATGGAATCTCCAAAGAAACATAATTAAAAGAATTGGACGAACGGCAGTAACAGCAAGACTTCATGTCTGTATTGTGATTCTAAGCACCTAGCATTTTAGTACATAAATGCAAGGAATATTTTTGATGGATGGGTGATAGTGATTAAGTCATGAAAGATGGCTTGAAATTGCACAATGATTGGCAGGGAAAACGGAGAACCCTGAGAAATCCTACCACTAACTCAATTTGCCCAACACAAATGCCAAAGAGATGAAATAGGATTTGAAACACCAGTACCGAGAGATGGAAGGCGAAAGATCTGATAATTACACTACGGGTACCAATAATGTCAGTACTGTCAGGAAGAAGTAAACCGAAGGGACAATAGTCAGCAGCGTTTCGAGAAGCGAATATTCTTTTGACAAACTATTAAAATCATATTTATACATGAAATATATGTGAAGCGCGCATATTTAATTTAGTGGAAATATTTTAGTGGTAATAAGGTGAGAAAAGGGTGTCTAGACAAGGTGGCATATCTACCTACAAGTCACCAAGTCTGGTTTAATATAAACCTCTAATTCCTTTCTAAATAAAAATACTTAGTGTTTTAAGTATGTAGATTGCGGAGGGCGAAGACGGGATCCTCGCCGAGAACTTTGAAAGGCGAGAGTAGAGCGATTCAAATACGGCATAGCAAATTTTCGATTTCTTCGCCTAGCTAACTGACCTCAACTATTATAAAGCAGGTTTACGGGGCTTGGTCAGAAAAATTTACACTAGTTGTTTGTCAACGTTTCGGAAACTTTTATTTCCATCATCAGGGCTAATATAAAAGAAAATGAAAACAACACTGTTCATGAATAATGTTACCAAAAACAAACACACGTATGAGAAACAATTTTCTAGCTAAGTTACAAAAATATTTATAAATTTCCTTTATATCTATTACATAAACATTACATACCTTGCAACATGTAACCTTGCTTTCTAATATTCATTTATGGTCGTTAAGAACTCTTCATAATTACCTCAACTACCTTAAAAAACCATTTTCAATAATCCCCACTCATTATACAGCGGATTCAACACGTGTTCCTGTTACCCCTTCGCTTCAGCCGTTAGTTGAAACAATCCTGGCTTCCCAGAACTCTCGCAGGTGCAGGAAAGGGCGAAGGGCCCGGAGCGAGGCGGCGGCACGCGCCCTGCGGAGCGAAGGGCTGGCCCGTGAGAGGCGGACGGCTGCCGGTCGCCGGGGCACATTCATCTCTGCCTCTGCTGGCGCCGTCGATATATCTGCCGGGCTGGATCGATAAATCTTCGAGTAGCTGCGCTGCCGTGCTGCCGTTTGCTGGACTGAAATGCACGCGCGCGCGTGCTTAAACTAGCACTGGTCTGCTAGTCTTAGGGAGCCTCGCGGAATAAGGGTAGTGTACCCGAAATTTGATAATACATATAAATGCCCTCAGATCGATTTATTGATGTTAGTATTAATAACAGTAGCAATAATAATAACAATAATAAAAAATAAACAATAAAAATAAGAAAAATAGGATAAATAATATAATTAATATTGTAGAAAGATGGTTCTTTTTCAAATTTATTGGACCAAATAGGATCAATCTACGATGATACGATGATATCAGGAATTAAGACGTATAATTCATAGACATTTATTGCTGCTTAACGTTTCGCACATTTGGCATGTGCCTTTTCAAAAGCATTTGACAAACGGATGACAAGAAACGTTACATTTTTTGTAGTGAAAAACAAAGGAATAAATTAAATATACATATTGAAGAAATGTTTAACAACATTCTCATGTAAAGCCTTTTTAATAATATGCAGAAGGCGTCGTCTAATTTAGTGGCTAAAACAAATGTTCGAAACGTTAAGCAGCAATAAATGTCTATGAATTATACGTCTTAATTCCTGATATCATCGTATCATCGTAGATTGATCCTATTTGGTCCAATAAATTTGAAAAAGAACCATCTTTCTACAATATAAAAATGGGATCAACAGGAAGATATTCAACCATTCTAACATAATTAATAATAATTATTAGTTAGTATGTCTGTCAACTATTTACATTGCATTTGACTTTCAAAGGGCAAAGGGAATTTGTCATTATGTAACCTAGACTTCCAAAATCTTTGTTTATCTTTACATTTAAAACATTAAATGTTTCAGTTTAGAAAGAAGTTTGAAATTTTTACTCAACCGAATTTCGCAATTTTTCCTTTAAACGCAAGATTGTGGGCCTCACGTGAGCTATTATCAATCATTTTTATAGTATAACGCACTTCATTTTAATAAAACTGAACAAATAATAGAATAACTTTTACATGCCGTGATTTATTCATACGTGGTTTCAAGACTATCTGCATGTACGGCAAACGTTCTTGGTCTAGTGCGAGCAAGCGAGTATGAATGTGACGGTATAGTGTGTGAAGTGAAGGCAGCGAGTTTTTTCAAGTTCAAATTGTGAGTATTTATATGCAAATTTTAGTGAGTTAATATAAACGCAATGTCCAGGAAGCATCCCTTCAGGAACATTTTCAATGATTACAATTATAGGTGACGCATTACGTTTTTAAATTAAGACGGAGGGCAGAATTTTTTGCCGTAATCCAATGTCACATGAACAGATTTTGGTAAGTATAAAATATTTCAATTACATTTTCAGAAACATGTGTAACAATGTGTTCAAAGTGAAAAGTGATTATTTTGCTCCAGAATTTTTAAACCTCTCATTTGATCAATTTTGAAGAATAAGTACTGAGCGACATGAAATATTATTTTTAAGGTTTTCAAGTTTCGTATACAGTTGTACATTTCTGTTGTAACATTTTCACAGCTCTCGTTTTTGTGTGATGTATTTGTTCGAGTTCAACTAGTCGGTTTTAAAAATATTTGTAATTATTTCTCAAATTGTTGTGAAATTGTAATAGATAGAAAAGGTGTTCTCAAAGTCGAGTTTGTGAAACTGAAATAGAGAATTCCATGAAGTAGGTTTAAAAGGAATGTTTCTACGTTCGTGTCCCAGAAAATTGTATTCATCCGCGATGTGGGATGATCCAGGGATTTTAAGAGAGTAGCTTAGGACTTCATGGAGAGAAATCACTACACGTACCCCAGCTCAAGGTATTCTGTTTGCTGTGAGGATTTTAGGTAGCTCAAGTTTTGTGGATCGTGTCTCACAGTTCTCCATCTTCAGCATTTCGTTTCATTCATTTCATGTTTTTCAATTAGCGTCATCCGTTCGATTGTTTTGCAAATAGTCCATAATTTTGTCTTGTATATTAATTTTTTTGAAAATATAATTTTGTGATATATCTACCCGGATATTCTGCGTATCGCGAGAACGTCCAGGCAAATCGAGTGTTTTTCATCACTCGAAAATTCTCCAACTCAGCTAGTTTCAAACCAGACGCGACCTCGGTGTGCCCGTGAGCTCACCACTTACGCACTGGGGCAATGAAAGAGATATATTGGGCAATGAAAGGGTTGTGTCCCATAAAATAAATTGCAACAGTGACAAAATACTTAAAATAAAACGCATTGTTATGGTATATGCAAGGAATCCTCAAAATAAGTAAATAAACACCATGTTTTAAAATATCTCAAGTCTGTTGGAAGAGAATCATCATGAATTAAAAATGTAAATGGATTGAATCAGAAATTTAACATTTTGGTAAACTAGGTTTCAACTAACATTTTAGTCATTTAGAAAAAAAGTATGTCAATGTTTTATTAACTCGTTACTCAGTCTCCATTTACACTAGCGATTTTTTTAGAGTTGCTTTGTGCTTGCATTATATGAGAAGTATATCATACTTGTAGCACAAGTCAGAACAATGTCACACTAACAATGTCATTCGATTTCGTCAGTGGGAACCCTACCTTTCTAAATGGTCGAATTGTCAAAACATCAATAAATCATCCCTTACATAAATCAACCTATATAACACAAAATAACAAAAACAGTTGTTGATTGGTTGTTTTTTTCAAGAAAAATGTCAAAATAATATGTGAAAGATGGATATCATACAATTTCCTAATATGGTGGTCATCATTCATATCACGTCATGTAAGTCCTGAGAGGCGGCACTCTGTGAGGATATAACGATAGCTTTGTGTACGAGGGTTTCATCAAGACGCGTTCCATCAAGGGTCGCTCCCCCGAAGTCGCGAGGGAAGTGAATGGCGACGCGCCGGGGGCGGGGGCGTAGGCACGGGCGAGAGTGAGAGCGGAGAGGGGGTAGAAGCGTGCTCATGGGCGTGGGTTGTGGTGGAGGGTGAAGAGAGATGAGAGATGTTGGGAGGTTGGGAGGGGATCTAAGCAGAGGCAAGAGCGAATTCAGAAAGTGAATGGAGGGGGCGTGAGCGTACGCGGGAATGTGACTGTGGATGGAGGCGGAGGTGTGAGCGTGAACATGGGTGATGGCGAAGGGGGGTTAACATGGTTGAGGACATGAGTGTGGGAAGTGGAGGTAAGGCCGAGGTGGCGGAGTCCAGGGTGTGAATGGAGACAGGTATTTTTATCTTGGGCCAAGATGTAGGTGGAGATATGGGCGAAGGCGAATCAGGAACCAGGCAATGCAGAAGAGATCGAATGTAGACGGGGGCTGTGATCTTAGTCAAAAGCTCAGAAGGAGGAGAGGGTGGGAAGCAAATTGTAGGAGGCAGCGTCGGGCGAGACATGGATGGGACGTTGGAGGAGAGTGGACGGGGACGAATGAGCAAGCGGTGGTTGTGCTTGTGAGCGTAAGTAGCGAAGAGGGTGAGGGCGTAAGCAGTAGGATGTCAACGGGGAGGTAGGTTGTAATCGTGAGGGTCAGCGTGGTTAAAGGCGGAGTAGGAGGCGAGGGCAGGGAGTGAAATTGGGGGAGTTTAGGCAAAGGTTTTGGTTACCGGTGGAAGCGTCGACAGGAGCGCAAGCACAGGCAAGGGTTGGAACCGTGATCGAATGTCGAGAAGTAGAGGAGGACGATGAGAAAATTGCGGGGAGTGTAGACAGAGGTTTTGACTGGCGGTGGACTCTTAGGGAGTCCACTCGTAGGTTCATAGACGCAGAGGTTCGGGGTGCAGGCGTGTGCAGGGTTTTTGATCGTGACCAGAGTAGGAGGTTTGGGCGGGAGCAGGGCTGTAAGTGGAGGCGGTGATGGAGGCGTGGGCATAGGGGATGGGCCATGGGCGTATGCAAAGTTTTTGACTGTGTCCAGAAGAGGGGCGGGGTCTTGGCTGTGGGTGGTGGTGGTCGAGGTGTGAGGTGTGGTTGATGGGGTGTGGGCGTAAGCAATTTTTTTGACCGTGTCCAGGGGGGCTTGGCTGTGGATGGAGGCGGTGGTGGAGGCGTGGGTGTAGATGATGGGGCGTGGGCATATGCAAATTTTTGACAGTGTCAAGAGTCGGGAGTGTGGGCGGGCACGCGGCTGTGGGTGGAGGCGGTGGAGGAGGCGTGGGCGTAGGGAATGGGGCGTGGACACATGCAAAGTTTTTTACCGTGACCAAGGGCGGGGGTGTGGGCCCGGCATGGCTGTGGGTTGAATCAGTGGTTGAGGCATGGGAGTGGGGGATGACGCGTGGACGTATGCAAAATTTTTGACAGTGTTCACAGCGGGGGTGTGGTCGGGGACGTGGGCGTGGGAGGAGGCGGTGGTAGAGGCGTAGGCGTATGCATAATATTTGACCGTGCCTAGAGGCGGGTGTGTGGGCGTGAATGTGGCCGCGGGTGGAGGCGTGGGCGTAGAGGATGGGTTGATTGATTGATTTTTTCGTGTTTCCGGGCGCGTCAACTGCTTCGTCCCGCTAGTGTAGCACATGTTTTTTTCTCATTAGTCCCGCTAGTGTAGTGCATGTTTTTTCTCGGAAGATGGCGGTGATTTTCCCCTCGCTGGATGGCGAGATCCGGCACCGACCTACCGTCGGCTAGTGGGGTTACCCCCTAACCAGGACTCTCCCACCAGCGGCGCACCGCCCCAGCCGGGACAAGCTCTAAACTCCCGACCGGTCTCCCGGAATATGTGGTAGTGTAGGGCATGTTAGTGTAAGTGAGTGTGTAAGCGGAGAGGATAGGATAAGGAAGAGGAAGGACAGATCGCGCGCGGTCCGTGGCCCGTTTGGTAGGGTACTGCTCCGGCATTCGCCTGGTGTTGATCGGGGAAACCACGGAAAACTACCGATCAGAGCAGCCGGCCGCTAGAATTCTCCTCCAGACAGCGACTGAATTCGACCTAGCTGAAAAGCCAGTGTCGAAAATCCTGCCGCCATCAGGACTCGAACCTAGGACCTCCCGGTCAGAGGCGCTGCAGTGAGATCAGTTGAGCTGCCGCTCACGGTCGTAGACGATGGGGGTCGTATGCATAATTTTTGACCGTGCCTAGAGGCGGGGGTGTGGGCGTGGCCGTGGGTGAAGGCGGTGGTGGAGGCGTGGGCGTAGGGGAGTCGGTGCCGCAGCTGACGATCGCGCAGGCGCTGAGGAGGGCGCGGTAGAGAGCCGCTGCGACGAGCCGCGTCGAGTGGAGGGCGCCGTCTCGGCGGTATTAAACCTGTCCGTCTCTCAGACGCCGCGGATATTTCCTCAGACGCCCTCCCAACCCCTTCCTATTATCCCTCCTTTCCATCTCCTCGCCAGCGCAACCGTACGCTCTGCTAAAACACGTGTAGACTGTTCAGGAAACCAAGTTCGCCAGCTGCCGAAACGTCCAGCTGCTCAACTGCCTACCCTCAATAGACCAAACACTCAGATGGTCGACGTTTTGACTAGCAACTATTTAACCAATTAGTCTAATCTAAACAAGGCCCACATTTTCGTTAGCTCAACTTTCATAACTCTTAGTCACACGAAACAGTCGCAAACCAAGATGTTCAGTAAAATTTATAGGCACGTGTATATCACCCTCCCCCAATTACTCAGTCTCTCAAGTGCTTGTCAAGCCATCATCTAATTTGTTCAACCACCGCACAATACGTAGTCATCATCGAATATCAAAACATCTAGTCCACAAGACTTCTACATCATTTTTTTCATGTATTAACCACCTTAAACTCAATATTCCGCCAAATCAACTGATCACTTCCACCGATTTTATCCAAGTCTCAACTGCCAAGTCGCTCAACCACCCCGACAAAGCAGTCCATGATCCCTCCCATTCAACAGTTTGCGTAATCGACCACATACCAGCACTCTAAACTACTCCATTCACGGCCCTCTTTCCTCATTCATCAATTCGCGTAATCGACCACATTCCCGCACCCTCTCTTCCATCACTTCCAAACATCTTCTCAACATCCGTCACCACCCATCCCGCAAAACACTCTCAACCACCCAAACTTCTCCATCCACGGCCCTCTTTCCTCAGCCCCGCATCACTTCCCGTCTGAAAGGCTGGCCTGCCACCGCTAGCTCCATCGTCGTCGTCGCCGTCGTTGGAAATTGAACGACAAAAGCAAACGCTCTCAGGGGCCGAATGAAAACATTCCTCGGCGACGGCGGGCGGCGGAGGGCCGTCGCGATCGCGTTTCGTCCGCATGGAAATCTGCTGCACGCGCCGCCAGAGGGCGCGCGGATCTCCGTTGCAAAGGAAAGCCCAGGAGGAAAAGAACTCGGTCACTTACTTAGCAGTGAGCGGAATTCTTACGAGATGGATGACTTTTCTTTCTCTTTTTGAAAAATATATTTTCTGATTTGTTAGGTGAATAATATTCTCGTTTGACAATAAATCACTTACTTAGCAGCACGCGGAGTTCTGACGAGACTGCTAACTTCTTTTTTTCCTTTTTTCTTTCTTTTCATTTTTCTTATTATTCTTTTTTTTTCTTTTTTGAATTGTTAGGTGAATAATATTCTCGGTTGATGATAATTGAAAGACATTAATTTATGTTTTTTGTGAAACTTAATTTGTTTGCACACATTTACGAGTCTTGAGCATTATTGCAATCATTTTAAGTAACAAGTAATAACATATTAAGTTCTAAAGAAATAATAAATTATCGACCTTATTAAAAATTCTTATACTTTGATATGTTTCTCTGGAATGTTATTTACAATGCAGTCCACAACACTGTTTATATTTTCATATTTCAGCAACTAATATTCCAATCGCTAACCAATTTCATTGATCATATTTCAGAAGATTTAACATTTTAAAATATATAACTACAAATATAATAATAATAATAATAATAATAATAATAATAATAATAATAATAATAATAATAAATTTAAATAATAATTCCATGTATCTTTTCATTCAAACTGACACGGGTGTAAAGAGCAAATACATTTATTTTCAAATGAATCTCTATTTTCACAGAGTAGTATAAAACGTTTTCGGCTTTTTCTATACGTGGCTCCCAACCGCCACAGATTGAACTGAAGATGTCTACAATAGCCCAGAGAAGCTTTATATTCTATTAAAATAACTGATTTGACTACGCCTGAGCTTAGTATTGATGAGAACATCATGTATCTTACATCACTTTCTACTCTTATTTTAGTTACCTTTCAATTATTTTGATGTGAAAAGTAATAAAAAAAATATCTCCCAAAAAATGAATATAGGCAGAATTTGATTTTCATTACGGAAACATCCCTAATCACAGTCATACTATATGAGATGTATCAAAACAAATATGCAAAAATGTTAGAACAGGTACTAACTGATAAGTATTTTAATAATGCATGCTGCATTATACGATACCAGCGTAAACAAAACGCACCATATACAGTATGTGGAAGGAAATACTTTATTCTTTTTACTTTTATGTTGAACTATATATCAATTTTAAACTAAAATAATTCAGTATAATAATTATTTGATCCATGTGCAACAAAAGTTACATGCACTAATGGAGGAGTTTTCAGTCGACGTGTCGTCAGTAAACCGCATTGTGCAGCGAGAAAATACAAAACATATCAGAAATATTTATTCTCATTACTTGTTTTATGTTTATAAAAGTGATGAAAATAATATAATTTTTAATCACATATTTTAAAACTCAATCACATATATTTTATGTTTGTTTTACTTTGTAACAGGTTATTGGGATTAGTAATAAAATGAATTGTAATATTTATTACTCAAATAACTATTACAACAAACTTTTGATAAAGTGAAGTGCTAGATTATATGAGTACGTCGCGAGATTTTAATCCACCTTTTCAGAATGAAGTTGAAAGTTTCCGCTGCCGAAGTCATGGGCATGCTCTAGTCTATCACACGTACAGACGAGAGAAGTCACATTTTAAAGTGCCACGGGCTGAAAGAGTTCGAAGAACCCTGCTTTAATGTACTCAAGGGTAGTTTCGACCTTGCGACAATGACGAGTGCCGCACCACTAGACACCCGGCAATGGTAAATTGACTTCATTCTGACGGCAATAACTTTTGCACCGAGAGTACGCACACACTTCCTACCGTAAACCCTTTCAACATTACATAAAAAATGTTTTCTCATTTATAAATCATGAAAACTGAATTCAGTGATAGAAATAGCACAACGATTTTAAAGCATGAATCTGTCGTTACAAACGGGAACAATTGTTTATTAAAGTGTGACTTCCTGCACTATAAGGGTGACGGTGACCATTTGGTTTTCAGTTCTGTTATGCGCATACGTTCTTACCGTTTTATCAAGTTTGGCAAAGACAAATACTGTCGGAAATTACTCACGTTCTAGAGCACTTCGGGCGTTCGGTCCGAGTGGAACTCCCTTAACAGTGAATGGACTAAATTCAGATGATAATGCATCTCACACCGAGAACATGCACAGGACATTTTCTCTGTGAACATTTTTAACGTGAACTATAGAAAAAAATGTTCCCTCAAATAGAAACGACGAAAGCAGCATTCAGTGACAATTTACAAACACGTCATTTGAATACCTTCTCCTTCACTTGACCCAGTGTGGCTAAGAGAACTTCTGACAGAAAATCCGCTTGAGATGCACTTCACAAGTGCGGCACCACTCGAACCCCGGCAGCGGCGAATGGACTTCATTCCGCCGGCAATGCATCTCGCCCGGAGCGCACGCAACAGGCGGCGCGGCGCGGCTCGGCGGGTGGGGGCGGGGTGGTCCCAGTCGACGCAGCGAAGCGAAGCGACTGAGAGTAAGCGCCCGTATTGCTCAGCCCGCGCCCGTGTTTCGCAGCGCGGGCCGCTCGGCCGGAGGCAAGGACAGATGCTGAAGTCAAGCGCCGCCCTTCGCCCTCGTCCGGAGACGAATCGCGTGCGCCCGCGCGCCTCAGATTGCAGCGCGCCCTGCGCCTTCGCCAGCTCGCGCTCTCGCTCGCTCCGCCCTGCACGAGGACGACGCACACAAATGCCGATTTCTTGGCCAGAATTAGAAAACATGTTCAAATGGTGAAAGGAGCATAACGAAATTTGCGTGGTCAGACGGAAGAACAGGCCTCATGGAATGAGTCACGCCACGTAAAATAAGGCATTCATTCAAATGGTTTTCAAAATGAGTCCATTTAAGTTTTTGAGGTCAGTAATTTCAAATTTGATATTTGTTTTTCGAAAACCAGAATGGCGGATCCAATATGGCGGACCAAATGTGGGAATACGCCTTAAATTTTGACAATACTTTGTGTGGACTTGAGTTCGAGGTCACTAATTTCAAATTTGATATTATTTTTTGGAAATGTAGATGCACAAACTGCAGAATAATAAAAGTCAAAAGAAAGTAAATTTCTGTATACTCCAACTCACTCGCGAAACGTTGGCGACCCGGTCCTCGTATAGCTCATTCCTAACGCTTAACGTACCCACCTAATTATTCAGGCACATAAAATTCCCTGAATTGAAACTTCGATTGTTAGTTTTTGGGCCCCGAAATCGAGATTTGGCAAGAATGTGCGACGTGTGGGAATCGAAGGTTCTGCACGGTGTTCCTCAGCTGGGGTTCTTTCTCCTCGACGGCGATCATCTTAGGTGGCTCAGGGCATTTATGAATGTCACAGAAGTGACTTTCCCGGGGAAGTCCTAGAGTTCGAGTTCCGATGCAGGCAGGGTTTTCGAGATCTCGATAGGTAGGTCGAATTCTGTCGATGTCTAGGGGAGAATTCTGGCGGCCGGCTACTGATTGTTTTTTCTGTGATTTCTCTGATCAACACCACGCCAGTACTGTAACAAACCGGCCATGGACCGCGCCTTTCTGTACCCCTTACATTTATTCTTACATGCACTACACTATCACATATGTCGGAAGACCGGTCGGGAGACCGGTTGGGAGACCAGTCGGGAGACCAGTCAGGAGACCAGTCGGGAGACCAGTCGCGAGACCAGTCGGGAGACAAGTCGGGAGATCAGTCAGGAGACCAGTCGGGACACCAGTCGGAACACCAGTCGGGACACCCGTCGGGACACCTGCCGGGAGTCCAGTCGGGAGACCAGTCGGGAGACCAGCCGGGAGACCAGTCGGGAGACCAGTCGGGAGACCAGCCGGGAGACCAGCCGGGAGACCAGTCGGGAGACCAGCCGGGAGACCAGCCGGGAGACCAGTCGGGAGACCAGTCGGGAGACCAGTCGGGAGACCAGTCGGGAGGCCAGTCGGGAGACCAGTCAGGAACTTAGAGCTTGTCCCGACTGGGGCAGCCCCCCGCTGATCAGAGATACTTGGAGGAGGGGGACTCTACAAGCCGATGTGCAGTTACGAGCCGAAACACGGCATCCAGCGGGAGATCAACGTCACCTCCCGAGAAGAAACCATGCACTATACTTACGCTACTAATGGGCTTAGCCATTGAAGCGCCCGGAGTCACTAACACTAGGGAACAAGATTTTTACCTCCAGGAAGGTAGAGATTCTCAATTATAGGTTGATTACGAGTATCACAAAAAGCGTCATATAACGTTACAGTTATAGTGAGACAAATAAAGTATACAAATAATAACTAGTGACGAACAGCAGAAAGAGCGCTTCTGGACAATAAAACGCTTCGTCAAAAGGTAATAGTACGCACAATGCTCAAGTTCAATAAATAAGCTGCTCTCGTTTAACCCCAGAGTAAATTAAATACTTCAACAAAAGGAGTTCTCACGAATACTGCAATTACATTGTATAGTATATAAAGAGTTCAATATCAATGATATTAATATTCTTTACATATCAATGACATAAGAAAAGTCGCTGTTTCAAAACGCAACTCGTAAACAGTCAATATCTAATGGCAGGCAGCCTCTTACTTGGAACCTTGCGGTAACATGACATCATCTCTGTTGTAAGCAGTGATACGCTGAGTATACGAATTTTGTCGGCACCCGCACTATGAAAACAGGGGAGACAAATACAAAATATTTGCATTTTTCAGTTAAAATGGAAACTGTTTTTTGTTTTCTGATTTTTTGAGTTCCTCGATATACTCGTATAACAAAACCATACACACCTCTCACAAGACCAAAGGCTGCATAGTTATCTTCCAATTTCTGCGTGAATTGTAAGTTTGTAATACAGGCAATAACAATAGAGATAAATGGATAAAAATGCATGCAAAAATATCTAAAAATAGTGATATTAAAGTAATTGTTTATAGTTTCAGATTGGTTCGAATTTCCTCTTAATTAAGTGAAATGAATGGACTTGGGTAATTCCGTGCACTGAAAAACATCACTGCAATGTAATGTATTTAAATTGAAATTCTATCTATTCCAAGGACATATAATTCAACCAGTAAATCGACGTTCAAAACAACAGAGCGTTACTCAACAGAAATAGCAAATCAAAGAGTTTTGTTTTTAATTAATGGGGCAGTAAAACACATTGACCGTGTTATTGAATGCGAATATCGCGACAGACATTTTCTGTGTGAACTTTTTCAACAGGAAAAATATTAAAAAATGTTCGCTTATTTAGAAATGATAAAAATTGCATTCAGTAGCTGGATTAGCCCTAGCGATTAAAGAGCACAATATATGTTGTTTCAAACCGCTGCAATTGTTTACTGAAATGAGGCTCAGTACATTGAAAGAACGATGGTGACCAGTTGGTTATTTTTTACGTTCAGTTCTGCTTCGCAAATACCGTTTATCCTTTAATTAAGTTTGGCAAAGAGAAATATTGCCATTGACAAAAAGTGCATTTCGTATTGTGTCTTGTCTTTTGCAATTTATTTTTGTCTCTAGCTGCATTTTCTGTCCTACACCTAGTATTTTAAAATCCAGAGCATCTTAAAAGGCTCATAAAGATAATTAAATTGGCTAGCAAGGTAAGAGATGATGCAGTATTTCACTAAGGATCGTAAATGTACCTGAATTTTCTATCCATTTACGTAAGATAAAGCAGTCCTGTCGGTCGTCTTTATGTGTTCCTCACCACCCAGGGACCTCGAGAAGTAAGTTCTACTGAAGACGGAAAAACAAAACATAGCTCAATGTTGTAATGAGTTCTACCTCCAAGTTACAATATTCTTATCTGAAATTTTACATTGTTTAAAATTAGAAAGACGCATGTACGAGCAAGTCGTAATTTTACTTGCAGGATCGGTAAGGCAATAATACTAAAAGTGTATTTTCGTATTTGTTTTTACGTGATTAAATAAATTGCACAGATATACTGATATAATGTATACGTCAAAGCTTTATTAAATATTTTAGTTATTAGAGAAACACACATTTATAAATATGTACAAATATCCCATGCGTAAATGTCTCTCAAATAAATTGATAATAGTTTTCAAATAGAATCATAAAATTATGTCATAAAACTAATTTGGATAATTTGCTATAAATATAACTGTGATATATATTTAATGTTTCATTACGAAATACCCTGAAATATGGGAAGAGCAAAGACGTAGTTGAAAGTATACATATAAAAATAAAATGCATTAAATGCAGAATAAACGATTTAAAGGTATTAATCAACACCACATAGAATTTCATCTTCTTTAAAATGATTCACTCTTAGTAATTGGAATAAGTATAACGGAAAAGAAGTGAAAAATCATTTTTGTGGTCAAACTTAATCCATATTTTTTTATGTATTTATATTTAATTATTTTTGTCCACTTGTGCTTTAATATGACAAGTATCTTCTAATTTGATTTATTTTAGTAAATTTATCTGTAGATAGGAATGCCTCAGTTCGTAAAACGTTCGTAAGACGATTGCCAACGGAATCTGGATGGGTTTTTATTTCCATATAATCTTCTCAGATGGATCGCCAAAATATAAAGAATGAACTGGAAAAGTTTCGCTCATTCTAATATGCCTATTGGTTTTCTTTTTGGTTTTAGAATGTACACATTATTCTGGGGGAGCTCGTTTTTACTTTTATTTTGTGCCATATTTATTTATTTTTATTTGTTTTGTTACATTATTTACGTACGTACATATTTTTAATTATAATTTTGTGTCTATTTTACGATTAACGTTTTATTAATGTCTTATGATAGTAAAATTATCTTATTGTGATAAATGTAGTATTATATAAAGAACAATTACCACAAGTTAATATATTTCACTGTTGAAGTATAAAATAAATTCGACAAGTTTACAGAAAAGTTAATATGAAATAATTTTCAACATTATACTACGCAATAAAATTAAACAAAATTACGAGTATCTTCCCCTGTAAGAGAGGACTATAACGAACTCTCCGTTTCTTGCTTTCACAATTTGACAATATTCTCACTTGGTAGAGATATAAAACAACGAAGTCATTCGACATTTCCTATCCCTTTCAGTCTTACCACTTACCCATCATTCAAAGACGAATTAAGCAATACATTCTCAAAATAGTAATCTTTGTTCAATTTACTTTAGTTAAGTTGTCATTTTGAAACATTTTAATATTATTTTGAGATTTTATTGTAGAACTTTTAAACGTAAATCATTTAAATTTGCTGTCGACACTATCATCTTAATCGCTACCTCTAAATTATTGACACAATTTATGTACTTAACAATGGATCAAAAAATTGGAAGTATGTGATTTTTTCTTGGAATGTTTCAATTTTAATAAGTAGTCTGAATTCGCAATAAATTTAAATTTCTATATACATTAACAAAATGCAAATATTTATTTCATACAGTAATTTACGAATCAGAAGTTGCATTCTTAATTCAAACTTATTCATTCGAGAAGGAATAATTGGGTGACCCCCATCTCGATCAGGTTTTTGTCCAGTTTCCCTAATCGATTGAGCAAATTAAAATCCATTGAGCAAAGTAAAATCTTTACTGCTGCAAAACTGTTTCTATACAATTAGAGACTATACTGGTCGTCAAAAAGAAAAATAATGTTTACTTTAACAAAACAATTATATACTATAATGAATTAGTTTACATTTGTATTGTATAATTTTTTTAAAAGACTTAATATGCCTGTAACACGTAATGTACTTCAGCTTCCGGGTCAATGACTCGCATCTCGATCAGGTTTTTGTCCAGTTTCCCTGATCCATTGAGCAAATGCTGAGATGGCCCCTTGATTTGCTTCTGGACGTAAATGTACCTTCACTATGCGCACGATTTATTGAGCTTTCCTTTTGCTTGTAGTGGTAGTAGAGCTTAGGTTGAGTTTCTATTTTGTTAGCAATATAGAAAAACCAAATCTGTTCGTTCGTTTACCGTTACAAATTAGTTTTCTATAATTCGGAAACGAAAATATCTACTTTTTGAAATGTTAATCTCTCGCTTTTTAATTTATTATTATTATTATTATTATTATTATTATTATTATTATTTATTACTATTATTTTTTTCATCTTTCAACTATTAATAGTTAAATTTTTGGGAAGGGACTCTGAAACTCAAGAAAGCGTGCGCAGTTGGTTTTCTCCCCCATACGTCACATACAGTGTTTGGCTGTTTTTGATTAAATAAATATAAAAGAATGCTGAAATGGCTCCTTGTTTTGCTTCTAGACGTAAATGTAGTTTCACTATGCGCACGTTTTGTTGAGGTCTCTTTTTACTTGTAGTGGTAGCAGTAGAGCTGAGAGTAAGTTACTATACTGTTAGCAATGCAGAAAAATCAAATCTGCAGTTCATTTATCGTTGCAAATAGTTTTTCTATAACTAGGGAACGAAAATGTCTAGTTTTTCATATGTTAATAATCTCCCGCTTTTTAAATATTATTATTATTGTTATTATTATTATTATTACTGTTGTTATTGTTACTGTAGTTTTTGTTTTAACTTTCAACTATTTATCGTTAAAATATTGGAATAGGAGTCCGGTACTCATGAAAAGGTGCGCAAATATTCTTCTCCCCCATACATCATATACACTTTTTACTGTGTTTTGAACAAATAAATGAAATCAAATTAAGCAAAAATGTTTGCATTTTAAAAGAAATGTACACGATTACTCGTGAATTACGTCAAAAAATATCAGATTTAGTTCTTTGCAAGAACAATTAGAAATTATTAAAATTTCCTTCGCAAAAGTCACAACACTATTTATGCAATAGCATTACGCTAGAACTTCCGCTTTGACGATGTATTTTAAACTCATTATTCACATCGTCCAACCTGTCACCGCTATGAATTTTTATCACTCAAATTTGAGTGCAGTAGATATCAAAGACTGCTATGACATGTTTAATGACGCAATGAAAATGAATAAATGATGTTGATTAATAGCAGATATGAAGATTCAAGGTGATGTTTACATTTCAACTTAATGTAAACAGCAGAAAGAAAGTTTTGTAAATAATATAATAAATGCTATGTTTAAATGAAAGATTCTTAACATCTAAAGAAACTAGAGATACTACATGACTGTTTAGTAGCAAGATTTCTTACAGCCGTAGGAGCCTTTACAACATCCTATCTGTTCAACATGGCTAGGGTGCATTTTGTTTGCTATGACTGACATGATAGTTATAACTTTGTACATTACTAGCAAACAAGTTATAGGCCTAACTATTATTATTATTATTATTATTATTATTATTATTATTATTATTATTATTATTATTATTATTATTATTATTATCATTATCATTATTATTATTAATATTATTATTATACATACTATTCTTAACATCCCTGTATAGTATGTGGTTGACTACAAGTATGCGTGTGTGGGGATCTGTCACTCACGGTTCTCGTGAACGAATCGAGACATTTGAAATTCCATTCGACGCGTCTCGATCAACTGATGGGGATCTGATAATTTGTTTTCGGATCCGGTCAGAATACTCCAAGAAATTTCCAAAAAATGTTTCTGCTTCTTTTCGCACTGCGATCTTAGTGCATAAATTGGGAATTAAATCAATGCCACCTGTAGGTGGCGTTGATTTAGCCTCTGTAGTCAGAGGCAATTTCACTCCATGAAGCCATAATTTTTTTCACGTGGATGGCAACACTGATTGTTTCCATTTCTAAGGTAAACAAAGACTCGCGCGAAATATTTCATTTCATTTTCATTCGTGCTATCGTTTTTTTTAAATAAATTTGCAAAATTCTACGAACGGTGTTGCCTTGGATCTCATTAAATTTCACGAACTTAAAGTGAATATGGAGAAAACCAAACTGCGAAAGGATGAGAGTACATTTCCGTTAAGTCCGCCTTCTCACATTTACGTTCATAAGCGTGCAAATACTGATTTTCAAATGATTGAGATTAACAACTTATTCTTATTAAATATAACACTTTATTCACAAAACTATACAAAATAGTCGCCTTTTAACGTTTATATAGATTCTCCTACAAAAATATTAATAAATCAAATACAGAAGTAAAGGAGAACAAAAATTGGACTGAGTTTATGGTGTTTTAATCTCTTCAAAAGTTATGGGACAAAAATATGGAAGTGTTAAGTAAATCCCGAGATAAATCAAATGAAGTTGTGGAAGATTTTTCGAAAAATTTTTCGAAACTAAATGATCTTATTATAGAATAACTATGAAGAAAAGCTTACAGGTTATCCTTTATGTGCATTTGTGTGAATGTGTATCCTTTATGTGCAAAAACGCATACAAAATGTAGCTGTACTACATTCTAATTAAGCACATCATTCATATCTGCACGTATTTTTACGGCGATTATATTTTTTAATTGCAATATTACTCGTTCATATCCCATTTGGAGGTAGCATACAAGCCATTGGATGTTAGGAGTTTTGAACGGGAGTATAACATTATCAGCTACTACGATTCATAGGTATATCCAATGCCAGAGACCGTAAGAAGTTATTTGAACAAAGCTATGTATGGCATTTAGAAACTTTCAACTCGGTGAAAATATTTTTAAAGCAGTTTACAGCGTCGGCGACGCCACATTCAACTACATTTATCATTATTATACAACTTAACATAACTTTTTTTATTGTTGATGAATAACGTCCGATTTAATTACACGGTAACTAGGAACATGAATGTCCGCTGTCGCGGGATTTGAGCATCCAAGGTCCCATCGCTGTCCGCTTCGCCGTCTATCCGGGAGAGCCTAATCTGCTCCACTGACAAGTGAATGTGTGTGGGGGGAGGAAACAAGGGAGGTGCGTCGAATCGCGGGCGAAAGCCCACTCCCGCCGCTGCCCGCACGCCCGGCGCCGCGCGAGGCCGCTGTTTGCCCTAAACAATGAAGGGCAGGCAAGCGTCGGCGAAGAGGACCGGGGAAGCGGAGGGCGAACCGCGAACAAGCAAGAGCCAGCGAGGGAGGATAGAAGAGCTCTAGAACGCACAAGACAGAAAATATATAGTGGCAGTATAAATTATTGGGTTCCGAAGGAACATGCATTGATGTGATCTTTTCTGTTTATTTGTATTATGTATCTCTTTTTTAAATACTTGTATTGTTTCTTTTCACTTCTATATTGACACTTCTTTTTTTACTCGACTCCTACTGATCGTACGCTCATTTGAAGCAATAAATTATTATTATTATTATTATTATTATTATTATTATTATTATTATTATTATTATTATTATTATTATTATTATTAGGGAAGAAAAGGATTTAGTTTGGACAACCTAAATATATTTATCCATTATGATCAATTAAATTGAAACCTTAGGAAACTGTTATCAGTTGGGTGATAAAAAATATTTTAACGCAAGCGTTCTATTCATTCATGTACTTCTATTAACTAAACTTCAGTCTGTCACCTTTCACCGGGTGAATAGTAAAACTTAAACAAAAATAATGGTTCTTTGTAATTTTTACAAATCGAATTTAAACGTATGCTATTCGTATAGTAACATCGTATTGCAATATTTGACAGGTCATCAAACTCCCCCGAACGTCCTCGTATGATATTCCTCAAAAACTCGTTTTTTAATCAAATGTTTTAAGATAACTAAATAACTATGAAAATAACATGATTTAAAAATTGAAAACTCTAAATAAAATAAATATTCATAATGATAATACTTCCTTGAAAGAAGCGATCAATGTATAATAATCGCTTTCAGTGATTTGAGTCAAATAAAAAAAAAGTTGTGACGGCGTGGTTCCTGCAACTCCTTTTTGGGTCCACAGAACCTTTATAATTCATTTCCAGCACACGCAGAAATGTAATGTAAACAATGCATCCCTTAGTCCTTACAAAGGTGTCTTTGTTTCCTTTAGATAACTAGAAACTATAAAATAAGACAAAAACAATGAAAGTTTCCATTTTTACTAAAAATGCTATATCTGATTGTATTATAATTTCTATTCGCACATTTCATCATTGCTTATGACACAACTGATGACATGCAACCGACAGCGAGACTCCAAGGAAGAGGTTGCTCACCATTAAATATTTGCAATATGTGTTAGGGAATAGCAACTTTTTTATATTCTTGGTATGTAAAGAATTGCTGTACTCTTACTGCACTATTCGTGATGGTTATGTTTGTTAAAATATTAATTTAATATATTGCAGAGTTATAAGTCAATATTTTATTTGTTGTGTTTGTACTGTGTGTGTGCTTCTTTTTAGAAAAGTATTGTGTATGGTTGTGTTCAGTAGCATTTTTGCTGTTGCAGACCACTAGTATTTACCACAAGTATTAAATGGAAGCAACGTGTGTGGGGTACGTTGGTGAACTGAAGGACGTCCGTCCGCAAATGAAGAGTAACATGAGTAGGCGGCGTAGGGTAATGTTTACAAGGTTCGAGGAAAATTGAGATTGTTTAGAGTAGCAAAGGAGAATAACGCAAAAGCGTGTAACATATAGTGGATCACTCAGCGAGTGCGATCTCTCGCTGAATGAGAAACAAGCAGGAAGAAACAGGATAATTTGTAATATATTGGTATTTTGTATTTGAAATTTTAAGGTCGGATTAATGCGCTGTTCTCACCTAAGACCTGTTTTTATTTATTATCCATGTTTAGGGGTAAGGGAGACATGTGAGGAGCATGACGTATTCCTATCACAGTACCTAGCATACATGGCCTGCCAGAGCTTTTCTTTCATGTATCAGATATAGAAACTGAGACGATTGTAATAGAAAGCTACAACTCCCTTTTTGTCCCGACCGGCAATGGAACCCGGCATCGCACTACGGAAAGCTAGTATGCCACCCGAGAGGCATTTACACACTCACACACACACACACACACACACACACACACACACACACATACACGCGTATAAGGAAGGCAGACTGGCGAAGACGCAAACTATTGAGAGAGTGATGGAGCAGCTAACTATTGAGAGAAAAAAATTGAGAGTAAGTAGGAGACAGAGGAGAGAATGGAAGAATAAGACAAAGCAGGAAAGATAGTGTGAGTGAAAAAAAATTAGGGAGACAGAGGAAAGGGAAAACACGAGCTATGAGAGTTGGAGAAAGGAAAGATAAAGACAATGGAAGAAATAAAGAGAAAATAGAGAGATAAGAGGATAGGAAAATAGTACAAAGAGATAGAGAGATTAGGAAAGGATGGGACACAGAAGGAAGTATGGTCGGGAAGAGAAATTGACGAGAGAAGTCAGCGAGAGGAAACAAGATGATAAACTGAGCGAAATGCAGAGAGAGAGAGAGAGAGAGAGAGAGAAGGAGAGGGACCGACAGACAGAGAGAGAAACAGAGAGACAGAGAGAGAGAGAAACAGAGAGACAGACAGAGAGAGAAACAGAGAGGCAGACAGAGAGAGAAACAGAGAGACAGACAGAGAGAGAAACAGAGAGATAGACAGAGAGAAACAGAGATAGAGAGATAGACAGAGAGAAAGTGACAAAGAGAGTCAGGGAGAGAGCGCTGTGAAATGAGATCGAGTACGTGTGTGTGTGTGTGTGGGGGGGGAAGAGAGCTTGTAACGACACGCAGCAGGCGCAGGATTTCGCGTGGCGCGAGGGGCACGCGTCGATTTAACGGCGGTGGGTGTGGGGGCGGAGGCCGGGGGGCGGGGCGTTGGGCGCGCGGCGCGTGGGGCTGTTTGCAGAGTGGGCGCGGGGCAATCAGGTGTGAGGGATTAGCCGCCGTCAAAGAGCGCGCCCCCACGCATCCACCTGCAAAACCAACCGCTGTCTGCCCTCTCCACCTCGCGCCCATAGCTGGGCCCTCGTGCGAGTTGACGAGTGGCTTTTTGTTTTAAGCCTTTGGATAAGTACAAGTCTAATGGTCTTAGCCTTGTCGTTCCAAAAGAAGACAGCATTGGAAATAAAGCATTATTTCGCAACTAATTTACTAGAAAGCAATCACATTTTACATCCATTTTTAATGAATGAGGTGCTCCGAGATAATGTATTACATTTCTATTTCAGATCGAACCATTTGTAAATGTTATTGTGATGAATTAAAACAAAGATATTTATTTTAATAAAATAGTTTGTTTTTCAATCGGAAATTACTCCCTATGCTGACTTAATACTAACAATACTGATTTATATACAGATAGTCTAGATTTATTTCACACTTCTTGAGTTTATATTCACTTGGTTATTTATTTTCTCATGGCAATGCTACAAAATCTACTACACTGCAGAACTGTTTACCGCAATGTACACATTTCACAGCTCAGCCTCAGACTGCGCCGCTGTGATGCGGCCGCTGGATCGCACATTTACATCTGGCTGTCGCCGAACGTGGAAGCTTCCAGAAACTGGTGACAATCTTCTCCGCGACACGCGAACGTTCCGGAAACCGAGAATAGTATCAGTAGTATCTCGTAGTTCACCTCGTAGTTCAGGCAGATGCTGAGGACTCCAACTTATGATGTAATCTATATTCCCCGCGGATTCGATCGGTTAGCGAACCGGTTAGCGTGCCGAGCTGTTGTACCCATGTTTGCGGGTTCCTACGATTGGAGCTGTGTTTTTTGAGGGCGAAAAAATCCGTCGTACGCCTTCCTTCGGAGGGGAAGTAAAGCCAGCTGTCCCAGGTACTAGATTCACAGCATGTAAAAGATTCTTATGTCTAAAAGAAGTCTCTGATATAAATTAAAATTGCCTGTTTCGTCTCCCAAGATAATACCCCATTTCTCTGCTAGATGGTGAAAGGAGCGTAACGAAAGTTGCGTGGTCAGATGGAAGAGCGGGCCTGATGGCCGGAGTCTTGCCACGCAAAATAAGGCATTAACTAATTACATTACATTTAAATCAAAGTTCGAAGTTGTCATGAACTTCCCTCTTCAAATAAGTGTGCGTAAATAATTTACTTTTTCACACATTACACTTAGTATGTGGAGAATTTTCCCTAATAAATAAACAGAGTTAGGCAAATACACATTTCGTTAAAAATGTTGACAAAAATGAACCTCGTGACGGTTCTCGATCTCAAATACAAATTAATAAATAATAATAATAATAATAATAATAATAATAATAATAATAATAATAATAATAATAATAATAATAATAATAATAATAGTAATAAGCACGCTGCACATTCACCAATATGTAATCGATCGTCAGTTCAAACTGTCCGGCTCGTACGCAGGAAGTAATGAAAATGGTGGAGAAGAGACTGCACCCGCATGTGAACTAAACAAGAAAGAGTTCCCTTACGCGTGGAACCCCTTCTCCGTCTCTTCCTTTGTTCTCCTCTCCGTCTCCATTTCAGATGCTTCCTTGAAGAAGATTGTTTTTATATCCTTAATGAAATTACTCACCAGATTGATATGTACTAAATATACTGATTTACATACAGATAGTCTGCAATGTTTATATCACGTTTCTTGAATTAGTTCACTTTATTTCGTTTCACACGTTTCTTCTCCTCCTTCGATGTTACTTTTAAGAAGATAGTTTATATCCTTAATTTTGAAATTACACACTATACTGACATGTACTAAATATACTGATTTATATACAAGTTTTCTGCTATGTTTGTATGATATTTCTAAAATTTATATTCACTTCATTATTTTCACCCACCTCACTTCCTAGCTACTGCTACATTATCCTTTGCACTGACCACTGCATAGCTGATTACCCCGATGCACACATTTCACAGCTCAGCCTCAGACTGGGCTGCCGGTCGCTTGGTCGCACATTTACATCTGGCAGTCGCCGAGTGAAGAAGCTTCTAGAAACTTGCGTCATTCTTCTGCGCGACACTTGAACGTTCCGGAAACCGGGTTTACGGTCCGCCTCGCTCTTCGGGCTAACGGACTCCACCATATGATGCAGTCCATGTTACATTTAATTTAAAGTTTGAAGTTGTCATGTACTTCTCTGTTCAAATAATTGTGTGTAATTAATTTACTCTTTTTACATATTACATTTAGTATGTGGGAAAGTTTTCCATATCAATCAACAGAGTAGAAAAATACACATTTTGTCAAAATATACTCACAAAAATGGACTCCGTTACTGTCCTCGACCTTCATTACAAATTAATTATACGATAATTATATTGCGCACGCTACATATTCACCAGTGCGTAATCGGTCGTTCGTTGAAACCGGCTGGCCCGCACGCAGGAATTGATGAATTGATGAAAATGAAGACGCAGAAGTGACTGCACGCGTATGTGATCTCAGGACAGGAAAGAGTTCACTTATGCGTGGAGCCACTTTCTCCGTCTCTTTCTTCGTTCCCAAACGACTTCTTCGCTTCCGTCTCCGATTTTTAACACATCATTCATATCCTTAATTTGAAATTACTCACTAGGTTGACTTATACTAAAAATACTCGTTTATATACAGATATTCTGAAATGTATATATCACAGTTCTTGAATTTATGTTCACTTGCTTATTTATTTTCACGCGGCTCAGTTCTTTAGCACTGCTATCTTATCCCTTGCACTGACCACTGCTCATCACTGCTATATTATCTCTTGCGCGGACGACTGCTTACCACCACGATCCACACATTTCACAGCTCAGCCTCAGACTGGGCGAGAACTAACTTGTGCAGTTTTGTGAACGCACGAAGTGCAATGTACGTTCACGCACCTGCGGTGCGGCCATTCCTACCCTTACCCCCATCTATGGATAATCCTGCAACATGAAAAAGAAAAAACAGATCAAAAAGATATTAGCCAACTGGCGCGCGCATTGCGTGTGCGGTGATTCAAAGCTTATGTTTCAAGTCTCATTTCGCTGTTTCAAATTTCCCTTACTCCAGGAACTGCTTAGGTCGCTTATACTTCGCCCGTTTATCGAGTTCGTTTGAAGCGACCTCAGAAATAAGAGTAGACTGGGCTGCCGGCCGCCGGGCCGCGCATTTATACCTGGCAGATGCTGCCGTGGAAGCTTCCAGAAACTTGCGTCATTCTTCTCCGTGACCCATGAACGTTCCGGAACCCGAGGTTAAGGTCCGCCACGCTCGTCAGGCGGATGTGGGCTCCAATGTATGTTGCAATTCTCGTTACACATTGATAAATGTTTTCAATATTATTCATACTTCTGTTACTCGTGTTATTGTTGTAATTCATATTCCAAAGCAATTTTACTAAAATCATCTTCTAATCACATTCCTCAAATTAATTTTACATTGCATTACAGCGCACGTGACAGTTAGCGAAACATTGGGTTTTGATGATTCATAGTACATTATTAATAGTACATTAAAAGATAGTGAATTATTAATATTCTGCCACGATATTTATGAGATATCAGGTACCGAATGGCAGTTAATACCAACACACACATTGTTACTTTGTAAGGGAATGTTTAAATTCTTATGCAATTCTACAACTTCAAATTTTAGTTTGCGATACATTTGATTTTTTACAAACTCGATCTTTAACCACCATTATAGTAACTGTAAGTGTTATGAATACACAATATAACGTATACCAAAATTTTTATACAAACACCAAACGCCCTGTCAAGATGTACGAACGGACGCGAAAGACCAATATTTTTTTCATGTTGTACCTATTGTAATTTCATGTGAAAATATTTGAATATTCATGAACAGAGAAATATATAATGCAATTCAGAATTTCGTGAGCCCGTGAAAACATATGCAATTTTAATATAACAGTTTTAACGTAGAAAATTATTTCGTAGCAGAACCCAACATTCAACGTTTCTAACAACACGTGGCACGGGATGGGGATTTGCTCCAAAAATGTAATATCATTGGGGACAAGAGCGCATTATTTTCGAGGCAAGCGCGATACTAACCGGTTGCAGCGTAAACTATTTTGCGGATTGCATGCAAGCACCCTATTCATAACACTTTCATGCTTCATATATCGATAAATTATGTTACTTGTGTAACAGCTTTCCAGGTCTTTTTGACATTGAACATGGAGTAAGGGACGGTTTCACCAATGCTTGTTAACGCGCTAAATAGACGTTAGGAGATTTTAACGGTCCGTTAGAGAAAATATGTGTTCCACCAAACTTTAACGCTTGTTAACTTTCCGTTAAAGTTAACGCGCGATCTCAGCTCCGTTAGCAGCAGTTAACGCCTGTTTAAGCTGATTGCAGCTCAGCGCGGTTCAGTTAAGTTCGAGCACACAGCAGAGAAAAATGGAGAAAGCTCTTCAATATACATTGGACGATATTTTAGAAAGCCTGGAAGTGTCTGTGCGCCCGCGTGTATTTAGGGAAATATGAAATTGTTTTTATGAGTACGACGATAGGGACTTTTCAGCCAGATTCAGATGTACCAAACAATTGACACTAGAAATCCTGGAAATGATTGAGCAAGATATGGAGTTTTCATCAAACAGGCCAGAAAATATTACATGTAACAGTTACATACCATTTATCACAACCAGACTATATAAGTAACAGTTTTGAATGCACATTGAAAACTATCTTATTATATAACCATGAATGCAAATTAGGTTAAGAATGGTTGCGTTCATTACGTAAATTATACATGATATTGTCTCACTATTCACTCTTATCAGAAGATAGGCTACAGTTTTCTTCACAGACAGTCATTCCAAAAATTTTGGAAACAAAATCACAAAATCATAAAGTTCAAAGTATGATATGAATTAATTACAGAATATTATAATTAAGTCCATTATTTATTAAAAATAACTCATTATTAGACATTTGTTTCAATTTATATTCATTTCCAGGAACGAGTCAATCGCACCAATTAACCAGTTGCTTTACGTTATTATGCAACTGGCAGCTACCAGCTGGTTATGGGTGACTATGTTGGGGCCAGCAAATCTACGCCTAACCGTATTGTCCATAGAGTTAGCTGCGCTTTGGCTAGACTGTTGCTTTATTCTCTGTAAGCAGAGTAAACATACTCACCAGAGAATTTCCAGTTCACAGCCTTCCAAAAACAAATACTTACGCATTAAAGCTAACTGGTGATTAGCTAACTGAAGCCGCGGAAGTGTTGGTGAAACGGAACAAATCTTAACGGGGACGTTAATTTTAACGACTCGTTTACTAACGTCACGTTAGGTGTAGGTGAAACCGGGCCTAATTCTCCTCGAACTTAGTCATACGTCAAGTCGTAAGTCATTGCCTTTTATCCTTAACGGTCGGGGTTTAGTGCCTTTAGTATCCGCTTTTCCCAAACGGTCACCCTTCCATAAACCCCCGATGTTTCGAGCTGCTTGGACACCTTGCTTCACGGAAATTAGTTAAACAGTTCAGTTACCGGCGGAGGCTTGGGAATTTACTCGGGAAATTCTAAATGTTTTGTCGTAAATATATTTGATTTACCCTTGGGTGCAATTCCTTATCTGGATGATGCTTTATAAATTATACAAAACAGTCAGTTTTCCTTGCTATTTTATGTAGAGAGGAATACAAAATATACTTACGTAACTTGCAATGCAGAAATGTTGCTGTCGAATGTGTGAAAAACGAGGCCATCGAATAGCAAAATTGGTTTTGAAATGATACCCGTGAAAACAAGTTTCTTTCTTTATTTTTACTATCTCACCACAGCTTATCCATTACAGATAATGTAATGCTGCGGGCAAAAACAGCGAATTTTCGGCAGAAAAACTCTTATTGCCCGGCCCTGGTTAAGAAAAAGTGAATAAAAACAGTTTCTAAATATAGAAGAAATTTCCTCTATGACTTTGTGCTATGACCAGGCTTTGTGGGTTTAAACCGAAAAATCGATTGATGGCAAATCATGTCTATTTGTCTGTCTGTCCATGTGTCAATCTGTCCGTATGTCTGTGAATAACGTTAACGACTAAACTGTTCAGCCGCTTATATCCAAAATTGATACTCCCCAGTCGATTTGGCTGATGTCGCTGCCCCTTGAATTTGAAACCGATATTTTGATTTTGGGGGATATCCTACATGAATCCCCTGGATCATTTTCAAAATTTTCAAAAGAACGGTACCAATTTTTTTAAATTAAATTTGTTGTTGGATGTGTGAGGCACGTTAAGGAGAATGGTGTAGGTCTCATTTTCGTTAAAATCTGAGATTTTTTGAAAATTGCAAAAGTTCAATTTTTGGGGCGTCTTCCTACAACTAAAATATTGATGATAGAGATTTCCTCTTAAGAGAAAAATGTTCTTTAAAGACAGATTTTGAAAGAATATGTACTACCATTTTTCGAAAACTTGGGTACTTTTCGGGTAATTTTACGTGAAATATAGGCAATTTTTAATGTTGTTTAAAATTTTTTTCTCACAAACGGCACCAATTTTTTAAATTAACTTTTGACCTCGGATAGTGTTAAGAAAGCTTAATAGAATGGTGGAAGTCTCATGTTCTTTGAAATCCCTGATTTTTTAATAATTGCAAAAATTTGAAACGTTTTCGGAGTCTATAGTTCTGAAGGTAATTTTTTTCTTAATGAAAATATTCATCAAGAACCGTTCCACATATGAGATCATGTCCATTTTTTTCGAAAATATTTTTTTTTTTAGTAATCTGAGGTCAAACATTGACAATTCGTAAATTTTAAACATTTATTTCTCAGAAGCAGGTTCTAATTTTTCGCTCACATTTTTTTCGCGAATGTAGCAAAGAACGGTAAAGGAAGTGGTGTGGGTTACATTTTGGCGCACTCTCTGAATTTTTGAAAATTGGAAAAACCTGCGGATAAAATAATTAAATATTCGTATTGGCATATTCGTAAAATACAAATTGTTTCATTGTTTTTGTATTTTTTGAGTCTTCATGGGTATCTTACAATCCATACTTCTCACAAGTTCAAAGACTGTGTAGTATTTCGTCACTTTATTCCATATTAATAATAAAGAAGTGGTCCTTAGCCCTACGTATGAAACGAGTACTACGCAAAATATTTCTGCAATTACTTGCATACATTATGTTTTTAGTAATAATACATGGAAACCTGCAAGTATATTATTTTAAAATCATAGTCAATATGCAAACCAACGGCGTTGATTGTGTTTTCAGTTTTATTGTTTTGTGGAACCATGTGTTTTATTTACTTCGCAGTATGCCACTCGCAAACCGCTATTTTGCCGAAAGCGTTTTGCAAAGTGCAACTCTCCAATCAATAAACACAACCGATGCTTTGAAGATATTGTATTTAAATCATCGCGTGCCTTTATTTAATTCAGAGTTTTTCCCGAATACTCAGATGACCTGAATGTTCTACTCGAAAATTTTCTTGATCCTTTAAGACTGCATTCCCGGGTAATCGCGCACATGGAATATTCCCTTTCAGTCTCTTAGAGAATCATGAGTCTCCTCAAAAGACATATTCGTTTTGTTCTTAGCTATTTAAGTCAGCAAAGAGACTCTACGTTTACAACGATATGTATTTTGAAGGAAATATTTCCAGTAGCTTCAGTCTAACGTAATGAATTTATTGCTCTTCGGAGTGAAGCTCTTGGCTTGATACCGATTATTGAGATTCGATTTATAATTGATATATTATGAAAAACAGAACAATTCGATTCCACCAAAAGAATGCCTGTAATAAACAGTACGTTTAGGAGTTGCATTTAATCTATCGATTATATCATGGATGAAACTTATTATAATTTTGCTGAAAAACACCTTTTCTTGGAAACAAAAAACATCTAATTTATAATTCTAAAAATATATTGATCATATTTTAAAATAATGCACATAAATCCTCACGAAATGTTAGCATAATTCACTTTCTTTGCCAAGGAGTGCATGCTTTTGTACTAAAATTAGTTAATGAGATTTAGATATATGAGTCTTTACCTTTCAAATTTGAGTAACTGTTCCTTCCCACACATTTTCCCTCATGTTGACACTTGAGCTAATCAACTTCTGCCAAGAACCTTATCGCCGAACAAGAGTTGGTACAAGATCTACTGCAGAAGGGGATTAAGAATTCCTCCGTCAACTTTAATTTTCCTTTCGCCGGTGGGCGAGGAGGAGCTCGATTCCGGCGTGACGAGTTTCAGTAGCCAGAAGTTAAAATTTCCGGCCTCGTGGAGGCAGGGAGTAGCGCTTAGTAGGCGCGACGCAGGCGGAGGCGGCACACGCTAAACTGAGGGAGCGTGGACAGAGGGATAGAGGGAGGGAGGGAGGGAGATAGGAAGGGACGAGTGATGAAGCTCTACGCCGAAGTTAGAGAACTCGCGATGCGCGCAGTTTAACCTCCCGCTCAGCCGCCTGCGTAGCACACACCTCGGCCACTGCGCCAGCCCTCTGCCCGCCCTCCCTTCGTGCCTTCACCACCCTCTCCGCCCTCTCCGCCCTCTCCGCCCTCTCCGCCCTCTCCGCCCTCTCCGCCCTCTCCGCCCTCTCCGCCCTCTCCGCCCTCTCCGCCCTCCCCGCCCTCTCCGCCCTCTCCGCCCTCTCCACCCTCTCCGCCCTCTCCGCCCTCTCCGCCCTCTCCGCCCTCTCCGCCCTCTCCGCCCTCTCCGCCCTCTCCGCCCTCTCCGCCCTCTCCGCCCTCTCCGCCCTCCTCACCCTCTCCGCTCTCTCCGTCCTCTCCATCCTCTCCGCCCTCTCCGCCCTCTCCGCCCTCTCCGCCCTCTCCGCCCTCTCCGCCCTCTCCGCCCTCTCCGCCCTCTCCGCCCTCTCCGCCCTCTCCGCCCTCTCCGCCCTCTCCGCCCTCTCCGCCCTCTCCGCCCTCTCGGCCCTCTCGGCCCTCTCGGCCCTCTCCGCCCTCTCCGCCCTCTCCGCCCTCTC
>BLKR01007347.1:0-39008 GCA_011170035.1 Teleogryllus occipitalis | reverse complement strand
GCGTGCAGGTGTTAGTGCCAACTGCGTAGTTCGGTACTTATAATATACGTTTACCTCTACAAAAAAGCGGAGCGTGCAGGTGTTAGTGCCAACTGCGTAGTTCGGTACTTATAATGTACGTTTACCTCTACAAGAAAGCGGAGCGTGCAGGTGTTAGTGCCAACTGCGTAGTTCGGTACTTATAATGTACGTTTACCTCTACAATAAAGCGGAGCGTGCAGGTGTTAGTGCCAACTGCGTAGTTCGGTACTTATAATGTACGTTTACCTCTACAATAAAGCGGAGCGTGCAGGTGTTAGTGCCAACTGCGTAGTTCGGTACTTATAATGTACGTTTACCTCTACAAAAAAGCGGAGCGTGCAGGTGTTAGTGCCAACTGCGAAGTTCGGTACTTATAATGTACATTTACCTCTACAAAAAAGCGGGGCGTGCAGGTGTTAGTGTCAACTGCGTAGTTCGGTACTTATAATATACGTTTACCTCTACAAAAAAGCGGAGCGTGCAGGTGTTAGTGCCAACTGCGTAGTTCGGTACTTATAATGTACGTTTACCTCTACAATAAAGCGGAGCGTGCAGGTGTTAGTGCCAACTGCGTAGTTCGGTACTTATAATGTACGTTTACCTCTACAATAAAGCGGAGCGTGCAGGTGTTAGTGCCAACTGCGTAGTTCGGTACTTATAATATACGTTTACCTCTACAAGAAAAGCAATTTCTTAACAGAATATTTTACTAACTTCTTTATATGGTCAATTTCGAAGGTTTTACATTCATATTTACAAGCTTATACTGTTCACAGAAGAAATCATCGCGAGTTATTCAATTCCATTCCAGTTCAAAAATTAACTATTATCTTTTATAAAGTCCATGAAATTTGAACTACTAATCATGTGGTTTATGCAATAATAATTTTTAAATGATATTTCAGAATTTTACTTTACCATTTTGTTTACACCAAAAATCATCACTTTCTTGTTATCCGACCATTTTGAGAATCCTTATTTACATTTGTTACGTTACCAATCAAATTCGAAAACTCCGACAAATAAAAAATCCCCTAACGCACAGGCGTGCTTTGTAGTCTCTGACTAAAAGTGTCCTAAACGTTATTCCATTGCTATTCATGCACGCCTTTACTTTCTGCCTTTTCTCATTCTCCGCATGGCGACTAGAGACCGTTTCGCAGCTACGTCCTCCAAAATCCGTTGTTAAATGGCCTGAGAAAAAATCGAAGCTCCACGCGCGGTTCGGGAGGTCGTGGACCAGGGCTGTTTTTCGGGCGGATTTATGGCTGTCCGACGGACGAAGCCTGTAAGTAGCAGAATCCGTTTGATCTGTCCATCTCGAAAGCTTTCTTTTTTCCCCTTCTCGTTCTCCGAGTTTTTCCAAGTTACCTACTGAAGTGTAAGCCGGGGTCGTTTTTCGCGTGTAAGTGCCGAAATCGTGTTGCTGATTGGCTTCGGAAGAAGGCAGAACGTTTTCAACGTTGGACAATCGATTGCTCGGACTTTAAGAAGGCATTTCCTTTTCTTGTTGACAGATCGTAAGCTTTTCTGAAAACTTTCCAGTGGCTTATATAAAAGAAAAAAATAGTCCAAGGATGAAGATTTGTAGGATCCTTCAGGAGGCTGTTTGACCTACATAAATTTTGGAACGCGACATATTCTTAGAAGTGCAATATATGTATTTGAAATCATATAAATCACGTTACATGTAAAAGACTAGTCATACAAACATAATTTATATTCCATTTGGTGAAATATTTCTAGGATCTGTGCTGCGTACATTTTCGAAATATAAAGGTTTTTAATTCGTTAGATTTAAAAAAATATTTCAAGACACACGTTGCTATCTCTACAATTATATTGTTTTGAAGTGTAAGGAGTCTGAATAATGAATTTGCTTGATGAGAGTGTTAATTATTTTGATCATTCATAAATTTGAAAATACGATGCATTAGGTTAGAAGACTGTGATGCGCAAACATCATGGTGAATTTTACATAATTACACTGTAGGTTGATAATGATACACAGAACTATTTTGAAATTAATTCAAAAAAATTCAAGCATAAATTTTCCTACACGTCATTTTGATATTTATTTTATTTAATTAAAGGTCATTTCTATACATTCCCATTTCATTTACTTCTACTTATTAAAACTTACTTCCATAACTCAGTAATTTGTTATGGTATCTGCCCACCTAGTACAAAACATTTTCTGTTCCGTGAGTTGAAATTTGCGAAAATGTTTTATCAAAATCAAGTTGGAGTATTTATTTTTAAACTACTCATTTATCATACTATATTTTTCACATACACGATTTCTGAGGTTGCTTCTGTAGATATCAATAAATTTTCTATAAAGGTATACATTTAATTCAAAAATAGGAACTTAAAATCATATCTCAGTACTTCATATAGTGTCAAATGCCTCTGAATATTAACGATTTCACATCAAGTTTTCGTTTGGAAGTTCAGAACGTTTTGATATTAATTCAGTATTAACACTATTGTGATATTTCATATATTGAAAACGTATCATTGAAAACAACTGGCTTTTCAATAGACCTTATGAACCGGATCGGAGTTCAAAATATGGTTACGTAAACTCTTCACTATATTATTAAAACCAACGTTGGAAACATGTACCCTGTCAGTGACTACATCATTTTCGATATTTCTACGCTTGAGGGTTAATGCGTGTGTTCGGTAAATATAATATTGATACCGCCGAAAGCACTTGGAACATTCCGGAAACTCCATCAAAATCCACCACGAGAACACCTTTCTCCTTCCTCCCCACTCCTCAACTCGACTGGAAACTCCACGCAGCTTCCTAAAACTGCTTACGGAAGTAAACGCGTCTTTTTTGCCCCGCGTTAACTGCGCAACAAAAAGAAGACGCCCGGATTCAATTTTACGCGGTGATTCCATTTATTCTCGTTATTTGCGTGGAGAGAGGCGGCTTTTTCCCGCCAACTCCTTTCTCGCCTTTCTCCCCGGGTGCCCCCCAACCACCTCGCACTCCATTCTATCCTCTCTTCTCTCCTGTCAGCGCTCCTCCCCTTTTTAATCCGTCCTCTTCGTGATTCCCGTCCGTCCTCCTCCTCCGTTCTTTCGCCCCGAACTCAATTTTCGATATCCCTGTCCTTCCCCTTCCGTCCTCCCTCTCCATCCTCCGCCGTCCTCCATCCTTCCCTCTCCGTCCTATCTCTCCATTCTCGTCCGTTCTCCACCCTTTTCTGTCCGTCCTCCGATACTCCTTATCCTTCTACCCCGGAATTCCCTCTCCGACCTCCCTCCCCGTCCTCCCTCCCCGTCCTCCCGCCTCGTCCGCCCTCCCCGTCCTCCCTCCCCGTCCTCCCCGCTAAGAATTCCATTTCCGATATCCCTCTCCTTCCTTCTCCGTCGTCCCCCGTCTTCCTCCGTCCTCCACCATCACCCTCTCCGTCATTCCTCTCCGTCTTGACGCCCTGTCCTCACTTCTCCTTCCTCGTCCTTCTACTCAATTCTTCCTCTCCGCCCTCCCTCCTTGCCTCCCTCTTCAACCACTGTCCCGCACTCTCTGTTCTCCCTGTCCTCGCGTGCGCCCTCTCGGCCCGTCGCGCCGCCCATTTCCGCCTCCGCCCTCCGCGCGTGCCTCCGCTCGCGCAGCGCGCCCTCTCCGTCTGGTGAGTTCGGGATTCGCCGGCTGAGCGCGCGCCGGCTCGCGTCGCGGCAGCTGTGGAAGTGATATGTTTCCCGTCCTTCTCTTTCCCAGCCTCGCCGCCCCTCGCCGTCGTTTTTCCTCCTTGTCCCTCTCGTATTTGTGTCACGCACAAAGTGTCGTGAAATCTGAGTAGACCGTAGACCGATCGGAGGCGACAGGTGACAATTCAGGGAGGGAGAAGGAGGTGGGGAAGGTTGGGATTGCGAGACGTCAGAAAAAAAAGATCGTGTGCGAGGGAGGTATGAAAGAATAACGGAGATTTAAAGAATGGTTAGAGGGTAGCACTTGAGAGACGGTGACCTAGAAACCAGTTACATTGAGAAAAGTGTGTGATAATAAAATGGATAATGTACTTTGGATGAAAGAAGGGTTCGTTTATTACAGGAAGAGAACAGAAAATCTCAGTCATACCTCGAGGCAGAAGTATTTTACTGAGATTTTATAGGCGATTTCTTCGCCTGTTCACAGAACGTGTATGTTGTAGTAAATGCATACTTCTTTGTCATGTAAAAGGTATGGATTACAAATGTGGAGAATTTTGACAAAAATTCTTAAACTTAGACAAATGATCATACATATTGACGTTAAATTTGAGTTTGATATGTTCCTGTATAATTAGGAATATTTTAACTGTCATTAACTTAAAAGAAAGTGTTGGCAACTATCACCATTATTAAATGTGTGTGTGTGTGTGAAGTAACTAACACTATTTAAAATCCTATTTTTATTTTAGGACTACATCTTGGATAATTGGAAAATATGAAAATGTTGCACATATGCTCTCAAATTGATATCATTATTGGTGATTCGCAATAATAAAATTCTATAATAATTATTTTAGTTAAATGATATCAATATTTGTTATCAATGTTACACATCTTTATCTTATATATTGCGTTCATGTCATTCTGATCTCTTTTAATTAAAGTTAGGTTTTTCTATCCTTTATGAATTCTGGTGATATACGTAGCATTAAAACAGACTGTTCATTGTTTACTTGTCTGTAGAAGAATATTTTTTTTATTTAAAACATTGGTTAAATAGTGCTCTCAAAGAACATTTGTTCATTAGGTAGCGAAATCACCATTGCAAAGTTAGCCAGGTTTATTCAATAGCAAGTGCTTTGTTCCAGCGCCCGCCATTTTGGAATACAGCGGACTTAGCGTTATGAAATACAGTGGGGTAGTAGGGAAATATGGTTGCGGAGGAGATATATAGTAGCAGGGAGATACTTGGTGGCGAGGATATAGATGGTGGTGGGAAGATGTGGTTGGGGGAGATACGAGAAGGAAGAGATGTGGGATGATTGGGAGATATAGGGTGATTGGGAGGTATGGTGTGATTGGGAGATGAGTTGGTGGGGAGATGTGAGGTGATGGGTAACTGTGCGGGTGGCTGAGAGATGTAGAGGAGTTGGAAAGAAATGGGAGTAGTAGGGAGATATGGGGTTAGCGGGGAGCTATTGGGTTTCGTGGAGACTAGGAGTAGTGGAAAGATATGCGATGGCGTGGAGATATACTAGCGGAGAGAATTGGGATGACGGGGCGATATTGTGGTAGCGGGTAGATTTTGAGGTAGCGAGGAGTTATGGAAGTGGAGCTGAGATAGGGGGAAGAGGAGAGATATGGGGTAGAGGGGAGATAGGGGAAGATGGGAGATAGGGGTAGAAGGGAGATAAGGTGTAGAGGGGAGATGTGGGGTTGGCGGGGAGATATGGAGGAGTTGAAGAGAAATGGGGGTGGGGGAAGTTGTGGGATGTGGGGGAGATATAGAGTAGCAGAGGGATATGCGGTGGCGGGGAATTTTGGTATGGCGGGGAGTTATGGAATGACGTGGTGTTATGGGATGGCGGTGAGTTATGGGATGGCGGGGACTTATGGGATGGCGGGGACTTATGGGATAGCGGGGAGTTATGGGTGGTGGGGAGTCATGGGATGGCGGGGAGTTATGTGGTGGCGAGAGGTGGTGGGAAGGTATTTAGATAGTGGGGAGATAAGCAGGAAGAAGTTGGGAAGAAATGAGTGTGGTGGGTAGATATGGAGTGGCGGAAAGATAGGCGGTGATGTCGACATAGTATCTTTCCCCTACTCCATACCTCCTCGACAACCCCGCGGGGTGTCGGTGGTGTGGTCGGTGATATTATAGGATTGTGAAGAGATATGTGACGAAAAGATGTGGGGTGGCGGGAAGATATGGGGCGATGGGTAGATGGGAGGTTATGGGATGGCGGTCAGAAATGAGAATTGCGGAGAGGGCTAGAGCCAAAGGGGACAGAATAAAGTGTTGAAGAGGGAGTAGAGTCGTGTGAGAAATGCGTTACTTAGTAAAGAAAAGACGGGGAATAGGAGAGGCGACGGGACAATGCAAGCACAAAAGCAAGGACGAGGAAGCGGTGGCGAGCACTGCAAGAGAAGTGCCGTGCTGAGAGGGCAGCGGGTTGAGCCACGAGGTGCAACGTGCGCCGCTGAGGGCGGGCGGGGAGGGGCCGTGGAAGGGGCGGGGGAGCGAGGAAGGGGCGGGGAGGGAGCGAGGCAGGCGCAGTGAGGGACAAGGACGGGGCGGGGAGGGAGCGAGGAAAGGGCGGGGAGGGAGCGAGGAAGGGGGCGGCGAGGGAACGAGGAAGGCCCGGGGAGGGAGAAAGGAAAGGGCGGGGAGGGAGCGTGGAAGAGGCGGGGAGAGAGCGAGGAAGGGGTGGAGAAGGAGCGGCGAGGGAACGAGGAATGGGCGAGCAAGGTCCGAGGAGGGGGAAGGGAGAGAGTGAGGAAGGGGTGGGGAGAGAGCGAGGAACGGGCGGGGAAGGCGCGAGGAAGGGGCGGGGAGGGACCGAGGAAGGGGCGGGGCGTGGAGGGCGGCGGCGTGGGGCGGCGCGTGGCAGGTCACGCCGAGAACGGAGCAACATGTTGCCGCCAGCTGACTCCCGCGCCATTAGGAATTCTACGCGAAGTTGTCGCGGCCGTCAACATGTTTAACCCTGGAGCGGACACGGGGGTGGAAAAATCGCCCCACAAATTCCGCCGAAATGTTCGCGGCAGCTCGGCGTAATTCCTTCCTATCCCTTTGCTTTCATTGCCACTTGGACAGTTTGTTTTTTGTTTATTTGTGTGGTCGGTTCATTAGTTTGTGTAGTTTTCGTGTCGCAGTGTGTTGCTCGGATTTTGTGCTAAACTAACTACAAACAAACGCTGATGTTATTCCATAGAATACCCCGGATTTGTGACTGTTGCTCAGTTGTATTTTATCTGTTATATGATCTCTCAGATAAATAAATGCTTGATTTTTTATACTGGTTCATGAATAAGGTGAATGTTTCTTTTTGCGAATCATATAAAAAGAAGCTTACGAACCAGCGGGGAAGGAATCACTGTTACCTCCCTCTATAAAACAACCACACAATCTCTGTACTAACGCGACTAATGACCATACGATTTGATGTGCCCGAAAAAATCAATTCGCAAAATGAACGATGCTAATAAAAAGAAAACTCTGTGTATAGTAGAATTATAGAACTCAATAAGGATTGCACTAGTGTATTTTACTTCGTAGGAAATCTGTTAAAATACGAAAGTTATGGCTTTTAAAGGGAAATACCCTATACGCTCCAAATTTTTTATAAACGAGCAGATAATAGAATAGGTGTCACATTTTAATTTCTTGCGCTGCGACATCACGTATGAAAACGAAAATGATATGCAAAATAAGCTAAATAAATATCAAATGATATGTGGACCTATTCATAGAACTTTAAAAAATAAAATGATGAAAGAAACTACAATGAAATTGTATAAGGTAATGGCAGCACCAATGCTAACATACGGAAGCGAATCATGGAGGCTAACAGCAAAAGAGAAACAACGAATACAAACAGCAGAGATGAAATTTTTCAGGAGAGTGAAAGGTTGCTCGATGTTAGATCAAATAAGAAGAAGAAGGAAATACGAGTTACAGAGAGATTCAGATATCTAGTGAACCAAATGCAAAATAAATATGAAAGTAAGTTTTCATGCAGAATGTAATAATAATAATAATAATAATAATAATAATAATAATAATAATAATAATAATAATAATAATAATAATAATAATAATAATGCGTTAGTAATAATAGTGCGTTATGAAAGTTTTTTCTTTGCATCCACACAAGTTCAATCATGAACGAGAAAATAATATCTAATAAGATTTTTGAGCAAGATATATAAATTGTACCTTCAAATTTAAATAAAACAGATCTTTTTCTTAAAAAGGATTAAAACATTTTCTGAATCTTTTTATTGCCTATAATCCGTTTTCGAAACAAAACTCGTGTGAGTATACGATCTATTGGTTTAAATGTTTATAAGTAATCACTGGTGCTACAGAATGTCAGACTTTCTCAGAAAATTGAAAATATCATTGCAGGAAAAGTAAAGTAGCCCCAAAACTTTAAATATATCTGTTTCAAATTCAAGAAAACGTGATATCAGCCAGATGGGGGAATGTCAATTTTGGTGACAATCCTGATACGCTGGGGTCACTCAGAGACGGCCGGACGTACTGACTTTTGAGCGTAAACCAATTTTTCGGTATGTACATCCTACAAAACATGTATTCTGGCTACACAATTTTCTATATGCTACATTAAGTAGCTTACACTTTCCAGTTAAAGGCGTGGTAAGTAAGTGAATCCTAGACATTTTGCAATACCCTGAGTTCCCTTGACTTCCCCATGAGAGAGACTTCCCCAAGAAATTAATTTTCTACACTTACTACCAGCAATAGTAAAATGTTCCATCGTAATCGACAAATTGTGTGTAGAGCTTAATAGAGCTTCTGAGAAATTAACGAGAAAATCACTAGATCGCCTCTAGATGTGATCCCCGTCTTGAGGCCACTGACTGTGGATTTTGGCATAGCTACAGAGGTTCCAACCACCACTGGCAGGATTTTGGTGTTAGGCACTCCGAGACGTTGGGCTGCCAGAGGAATGACTGGTTGGTGTTTTACCACTTTTTCCTCCCCTGCTTTTAGGAGGCTAGACCCATCCTCGTGGCGGACAGTCACATTGAGCACAAGGCCCCCTTCGCGGCCAAAGAGGAACTTGATACATACAACAAAAGTTACTCACTTATTCATTACCAAAGATCTAAAATACCAATTTTACTCACGAAAAATTGCCGTTGTCCATACAGAATTACGTAGCTTTCTCTATACTATGGATGTAGGAACTAAAAATCATATCTTCGATTTTAAAATAGCTTCCGTTTTATAATCTCATGTTCTTACATGCTTGTTTCGACATTATAAAAAGCATTTCAAATATATTTATTATTTTTATCTTTTTTGTCCATGCTAGTCTCGGCAGAATATATGTTGGTACGTTTTTTCTGAATAGTTGGATGGTTTGTCGAAAAAACCCAGGTAATTGTTTCAACTGACCATTTTCTCTTACATAAAGAAGAAAGTTTGTTGCTTTGAGTTTTCATTCAAATATACGATTTTATTCTGATCTTAATGATATTTTGAATTTGTGAGATTTAAAACAAGAGAAACGACTGTATTTATGAAAATTAGTGAGACACCCCCGTCTTACTTTTCTACCCTTTCAAAGTAAATTTAAGTATGCATTTTCCCTTTTTTCACGAACATCCCAGAAACGTAGAGGAAATTAACCAACGTGAATTAATTATTTTTTTAAACCTCATAAAATTTAATTATAAATGTGTTTTTATTCATTCACATACCGTATTGAATAATTAAGTGAAAATTTTCTTTTGAGTTCCCAGAAATTTTTGTAGTGCTTCTCACACTTCTTTACTCGCTTTTCACTTCCATGTGTTTTACTTTTGTCCATCACCGTTATTTTATCTTAACACACCTAGCAGACTCAACGATCGCCATGTTGAGTTATCTGACTTCAGAAGTGCATATTCTGTAGACTTACGCAAATTCCATCTCAAACGACAAATAAATAATAAATAAAACGCATTTAGCGTAAAAAAGATATAAAAGAACCTGGTGGGAGTTCACGGTTTTAAACACAGTGCGGCATTCGGCGACGTCCGGGGCGGGAGCGCAGCAGACGCGAAAAAAAAGCTACACGAGCGAAGTCCTGGGCGGAGAGCGTGAATATTCATAGTGGCTTCGTCGCGTGGCGAGGCGGAGTGGGGTGGGGTGGTATGTGGTGTGGTGTGGTTGTGGTGTGGTGTGGTTGTGGTGTGGTGTGGTTGTGGTGTGGTGTGGTGTCGTGTGGTGTGGTGTCGTGTGGTGTGGTGTCGTGTGGTGTGGTGTCGTGTGGTGTAGTGTCGTGTGGTGTAGTGTCGTGTGGTGTAGTGTCGTGTGGTGTAGTGTCGTGTGGTGTAGTGTCGTGTGGTGTAGTGTCGTGTGGTGTAGTGTCGTGTGGTGTAGTGTCGTGTGGTGTAGTGTCGTGTGGTGTGGTGTAGTGTCGTGTGGTGTAGTGTCGTGTGGTGTAGTGTCGTGTGGTGTAGTGTCGTGTGGTGTAGTGTCGTGCGGTATAGTGTCGTGTGGTGTAGTGTCGTGTGGTGTAGTGTCGTGTGGTGTAGTGTCGTGTGGTGTCGTGTGGTGTGGTGTCGTGTGGTGTGGTGTGGTGTGGTGCGGTTGTGGTGTGGTTTGGTGACGTGTGGTGTGGGGTGGTATCGTGTGGTGTGGTGTGGTGTGGGGTGGTGTCGTGTGGTGTGGTGTGTGGTGTGTGATGTGTGTGGTGTTTGTGGTGTGTGTTGTGTGTGTTGTGTGTGGTGTGTGTGGTGTGTGTGGTGTGAGTGGTGTGTGTGGTGTGTGTTTGTGGTGTGTGTTGTGTGTGTTGTGTGTGGTGTGTGTGGTGTGTGTGGTGTGAGTGGTGTGTGTGGTGTGTGTGGTGTGAGTGGTGTGTGGTATGTGTGTGTGGTATGAGTGTGTGGTATATGTGTGTGGTATGTGTGTGTGGTATGTGTGTGTGGTATGTGTGTGTGGTATGTGTGGTATGTGTGTGTGGGGGGTGGCGGGTGGGGTGTGTGGGGTGGTGTGTGGTGTGTGGTGTGATGTGGTGTGGTGTGGTGTGGTGTGGCGGTCGGGTGAACAGTCGTAGGACGCGAATGGGTCCGGTCAACGCGCGCGCCGCTATTTTCAGAGGCGTTCGGAACAGGACATGACGTTTTAATCTCTTTTATCCTCCCTTTTCTTCCTTGTTCCGCCTGTATTCAAGAATTTTGCTTGATTGGTTGATTAGTGATTCCGGGCGCGTCAACAGTTTAAGTAATTAGTCCTGTAAGTGTAGTGGATGTTTTTTCATCTGGAGATGGCGGTGATCTTCCCCCGCTGGATGGCGAGATCCTGCCCCGACCTATCGTCGGCTAGCGGGGTTTCTCTCAACAAGGTATCCCCGACCAGTGGGGTACCGCCCCAGCCGGGACAAGCTCTAAGCTCCCGACTGGTCTCCCGGAATATGTGGTAGTGTAGTGCATGTTAGTGTAAGGGTGTGTGTAAGGGGAGAGGATAGGAAGAAGAAGAAGAAGAAAAGATCGCGCGCAGTCCGTAGCCCATTTGTTAGGGTACTGCTCCGGCATTCACCTGGTGTTCATCTGAGAAAACTACCGATCAGCCGGTCGTTATAATTCTCCTCCAGACAGCGACTAAATTCGACCTAGATGAAAAGCTAGTGTCGAAAATCCTTCCGCCGTGGGGAGTGGGAACCTAGGACCTTCCGGTCATAGGCACTGCAGTGACATCAGTTGATGCACTGAACGACCGCTCCCGGTTGTATCCAAGGAATTATTCGTAATTTTTTGCCGAATCCTCTTCCTTCTGGGCGGATGTTTCGGAATGTCGTTCCGCTCTTTGTGACACGTATACGTGCGTCTGTGTCCGTAAGTTGTTGTGTCCGTAGTTGGTTGTGTCCGTAAGTGGTTGTTCGTATGTGGCTCTGTCCGTAAGTGGTGGTGTCCGTAAGCGGTGGTGTCTGCATGAGATTGTATTTGTAAGTTGTGTCCTTAAGAAGTCTGCAAGTGGTTATGTCCGCACGTGGTTGTGGCCTCACGTGGTTGTGTCCGCAAGTGGTTCTGGTCACATCTAGTTTTCGCCGCAGGTGATTGTATCCGCACGTGGTTGTGTCGAGAAGTTGTTGTATCCACAACTGGATGTCTGTAAGTGGTTGTGTCTGTAAGTGGTTGAGTCCTCACGTGGTTGTATTTATAAGTGGTTGTGTCCTAAATGAGTGTAAAGGCGTTTCAGTTTGAATTTGTGTGTTTATGTATGTTTTCATTAGCATTTGTATCTGCTGAAAATATGCGTGTGAGTGTGTATATGTGTGTGTGATATTTTATACTCGTGCGCCGGTCCGTGCTTGCCTTCGTATGTATATTTTATGTTCTCTTTTACCATTTTTATATTCATCAAAATTATAATTCTCTCCGTAAATCTCTTGCGTTGTCAGTATGAATTAAGTGAATCACGCCGCAGTTCAAACATTTCAGTAGTCTTCGTTTAAAAATGTTGGTACTCAGATAATTTGGGACGGTGGTTTTTTTTCAGAGTGCACGCTGAGTTTAGCATAGACGGACACTAAAATATGTTCAATTGTGACGTTTACTTGTTTTGGGAACTTGCCAAATTCTACCGATGAACATTCTCTTTGAAGCGACAAAATATACTGAGTGAATAGCTTTTCGTGGGAAATTTTTTGCTACTTCACTTTGCAAATGGGTTTTAGAGAAATTTGTGGTGAAATAAATAGATTTAACTTTGCAACGTTTTGACGACCTATACTGGTTTCATTTCGTTTACACCAAAGACAGTATATTGTACATATAGTTGAATTTATTTTGTATTTTATGTTTTACATTCTTGTTCACAAATTATTTTTGTTGTTATTCCAATAAAGGAACTTATAAATAAAATATATGAACAAATATATCAATAAATTTTAATGTAAATTATTGATTATCGCCCAGTTATTGTAGTATCACAATCATAATGAATTATATAATGTACTATATATGAACTCTTCTACTTACAAGTTGCTTTTCTTATTACATTAAATTTAAGATTTTCAGACATCTCCATCTATTGCAACGCTTTATTACAATGGCTATTAAACATTCAGTAGGAATGGTTTCTCTAAAAATCATATTATTAAAACATTTTAATATTTTTAATTTTCAAGACAATTACTTATATCTCTGGTGTGAAGTGTGATGGGTAGATTGCATTTGAGTAATCATAAAAATCTAATATCCAATTTTTTAAGCATTTCCTTATTACATAATTCTCAGAAAATACATTATTTTAATTGTATCATGAATTATTTATAATGATTTGTAACAAATATTTGAGTACATAAACTAAGAATTTTTTATCTTCTGGTAACTTAGATTATTTAAGTTTCTATGGCATTCTAAGTTTCTGATTTTACTTTGCAAAAAAACAAATATTTACAGTTATTCACAATACACTGTGCACATTTCTGATTCTTAAAATTAACTTAATCCGAAGTTTACTATTTTATCCTGCTGGTGTAACTAGCAGCTGTTGGCAATCTTTTGTGAAATTAGCGGAAATGTCCACAACGTAAAGGGAAAATGCCTGTTCTTTGTTAGGCTATCTTATTTCGTGAGGAGTTCTCACTATTAAATTCTATACTCTCTCCGTAATTTGCGCCAGCCGAAATGTTTCAAAGAAACTTTCAGAGCACCGAAAAGTTGCGCTTCACGAAAATCCTAGGCATGTATTTCAAGACGAAACTTTCTCTCTTCACAAAATACAACAAAACTTTTACACATTATTTTGAAAAGTGTTTAGTCTTCAAGGGAAGGTCCACCCCTGGACGTTAAAAGGATTTCACGTGGCGAAAGGCAGCACAAGTTTGCTGCAAATAAACTGCCAGGCAGATTACTCACATCACGTTTTTAAACTAATGTATAATTTATTAGAACTAAACGCGGAATGTATAAGTCATTATATATACTTACCATTACTTCACATTACTAGATGTAAAATGTAAAATTATTTTTAATAGAAAAATATATTAGTGCCTTTAGAACTTCCAATGTAATTTGATATATTAGGGCTGAAACAAATTCAAAAATATTTGTTTATTTGTATAAACTGGTCTACAATACACCAGCTATTGCAGTAATCACTTCTCAAAACGCCTCATATTTATAATTATTATGAGGCATTTTTAAACAAAAAATAATTCATTGCTAGGACTTTCGTATTTTATTTACTTAATTTGTAGTTTACCAGGAAGATCGGTTTAGTAAGCAATTCTCTAGAACAACAATTTACGTGCTTTCAAACCGTATACAAATCATACGAAACAAAACACGAAATTTTTCGTTTAAAGCGAAAAATCACTCGAAGGAAAAATGACCCTCCTAGAGCAAGAAACATGAACAGGTGATTGTCAACTACCAAGGCAACGGATGCGTCACAGCAACGAGCTCGTAAAGGAGGGTCGGATGGAGGAAAAATAACAATTTCCATGCCCTGCGGTCACGGGGTGGAGGCCGGGCTTAGAGGCGGGCACGGACGCAGTCGGGCAGACCCGTAGGGGAGCCAATGGAGAAGTGGAGAGACATCGAAAGACAAGGAAAAGAAAAGGCGAATAGGGATAACGCAGTGCGGGAAAGCGAGTCAAGGAAAGGGGAGAAGAGGATGAGGTGGGGAGAGACGAGATGAGGCAAGGGGGTGGATCGGGAGGGGTCGGGAATGAGCCTTGGTGTTGGTGAGATCATGTGAAAGAAGGACGAGTTGGGGGCGGGGTGAGGGCGGGGCGAGGGCGGGGCGAGGGCGGGGCGAGGGCGGGGCGAGGGCGGGGCGAGGGCGGGGCGAGGGCGGGGCGAGGGCGGGGCGAGGGCGGGGGAGGGCGGGGCGGGGCGTGAGACTGGGGGCGATGGGTGAGGCAGGGTGGCGAGGGTGCCAGAGACCAGGCCTTGGCAGTTGGTGGCAGGGGGAGGCGCATGGGGAGGGAGGTGCCATAACTCAGGGCGGCAGAGGGGCCGCCGCTGGCTGGCGCGCTGACCAAGGAAAACGACCGCGCTCGCAGGACTGGCCTGCGCGGGGAGGCGGGCACGGCGTCTCCACGGCGCACCGGGAACAGGAACCGGGCGACGCAAAAGGGCGAAAGGATATTCTAAGGACAAAGAAAAGATTGAGAAAATATTGCAAGAGAGAGAGAGAGAGAGAGAGAGAGAGAGAGAGAGAGAGAGAGAGAGAGAGAGAGAGATGTTTAGAGCAAAGACATGTGTTTGCATGTGTGGGTGTACCACAGGCGACTTGAACGTATGTGTATATGGGCGTGCTTAGAGAAGTACATGCGATGCCAATTAATACGAAATGAGTATCTCTTGTGATTAGAAACTGCAAACGCTTGACACAATTAACAGGAGACGTAAAATGCCATGGAAATGAATGAAAAGAAAACATCTACAACAAATAACTCTGAATATAATGTGTGTGCATGTAAATTGAAAGAAAGTGATTACTAAAGAAAGTGATGAAGGAAAGTATTTGAAAGAAAGGTTCGAAAACAGTGCTGTGGAATGGAAAAGAAAAAATGTGAGAACATGAGTAAAAGAATGAAATTATCTTGGCAATCAAAGGAAAATGTAAATGAGAGATCTAAATGTAGAAATATAAAGGCAGCTCAGATGTAAGAAAAAAAATGAAATGCAATGTAAGTTGAAAATGAAGGAAAGGAACTAAAGGTAATACCTGCGCCGCAAAATTGCAAAAAATTGCTAACGCAGAGTGAGAACTTTGGTTCAAATGAGACCGGGGCATGGATGTTTGTGTGTGTTCGTACACCGTTACCCCCAATGTTACTTAGAATGGTCTCTTTATGATCTTAGTACTTGAAAAGCGTCCTTGAATAAGTAAAACAAAAGTAGGAACTGACCAAAATAAAACTTCTTTTGCGAATTGCATTGAGTAGGTTGTTAAAAAAGTAAGGAGAAAATAAAATACAAGTCAGATGACTGCGTGGTAAACTTAGAGGAACATATTGCTGACGCAGATGAGTAATATTTTCTTATGTAAAATGATGCAGAATGAAAAACAAATCCAAATGAATAAGAACCATTCAGAAAATAAAGTTGATGAAAAATGTACAAGGAAAAAAACTGTATGACAGTGAGGGCCACCGCCGCCGCCACCGACAAGGCCCACAATCAAAATCGCGACCGCCTTGGCCTCCTTCTCTACCATTACCGCTTACACTATCATCATCAGCATGAACGCCATCAACACTGTCACCGTCAGCCCATGTACCTTCCGCTTCCTCCAGCATCAGCAACATTAATAATACCCCTGTCAGTAATATCTGCCACAGATGTCACAGCTATCATCACCAATACCAACACCTCATCCGCCTTAAACGTCGCCATCACTTCAGGCATCAGCGCCACCTCCAACGCATACACCGGGAGTGGTAGCTCAGTGCATCAACTGATGTCACTGCAGCGCCTCTGACCGGGAGGTCCTCATTTCCAGTCCTGACGGCGACAGGATTTTCGACACTAGCTTTTCAGCTAGGTCGAATTCAGTCGCTGTCTGGACGAGAATTCTAGCGGCCGTCTGCTCTGATCGGTAGTTTTCCGTGGTTTCTCCGATCAACACCAGGCGAATGCCGGAGCAGCACCCTATCAAACGGGCCACGGACCGCGCGCGATCTGTCCTTCCCATTCCTTGTCCTACCCTCTCCTCTTACACACACACGTACACTAACATGCACTACACTACCACATGTCCCGGGAGACCGGTCAGGAGCTTAGAGCTTGTCCCGGCTGGGGCGGTGACCCGCTGGTGGGAGAGTCCTGGTTAGGGGGAAACCTCACTAGCCGACGGTAGGTCGGCGCCGGATCTCGCCATCCAGCGGGGGAAGATCACCGCCATCTCCCGAGAAAAAAAACATGCACTACACTAACCTGACTAATGACCTGAGCAGTTGACGCGCCCGGAAACATGAAAAAATCAATCAAATCAATCAATCCAACGCATCCTGTCCTCTCATCCTTCCCCCTCGTCCGGTTCCCTCTGCCGGTACTCGCCCACTCCCCATACACCCTCCTCCTCCGCCGCCGTCGCCACCCCCACTCTAACCATCTCGTTACCAACGGTTGATTGAATGATTAGTGATTCCAGGACCGTCAGCTGCTAAGGTCATTAGACCCGTAAACGTAGTGCATGATATTTAACGAAGGAGGTGATAGTGATATTTCCCCGCTGCTTAACGATATCCGTCGCCGACCTACAGGTCGGATTGTGAGGTTTTCACCAACCTCCCACTAGCGAGACACTGCCCCGCCGGGACAAGCTCTAAGCCCCCGACATGTGGCAGTGTAGTGCCATGTGTGAAAGTAAGGGGAGGGGGAAAGAACGATGAAAAGGTAGGAGAGACACGCGCGGGGACCGTGTGCCGTTTGTTAGGGTACTACTCGAACATTCGCCTGGAGTTGATCGGAGGAACCGTGGAAAACTACCGATCAAAGCAGCCGGCCGCTAGAATTCTCCTCCAGACAGCGACTGAATTCGACCTAACTGACAAGCTAGTGTCGAAAATCCTACCACCGTCGGAACTCAAACCTGGGACCTCCCGGTCAGTGGCGCTGCAGTAACATCAGTAGACGCCCTGAGCCATCTCACCGGTAGCGGTAGCACAGTGCATCAACTGATGTCACTGCAGCGCCTCTGATCGGGAGGTCCTAGGTTCCCACTCCCCACGGCGGCAGGATTTTCGACACTAGCTTTTCAGCTAGGTCGAATTCAGCTGCTGTCTGGAGGAGAATTCTAGCGGCCGGCTGCTCTGATCGGTAGTTTTCCGTGGTTTCTCCGATCAACACCAGGCGAATGCCGGAGCAGTGCCCTATCAAACGGGCCACGGACCGCGCGCGATCTGTCCTTCTTCCTTGTCCTATCCTCTCCCCTTACACACACACACACACACACACACACACACACACACACTTACACTAACATGCACCGCACTACCACATATTTCGGGAGACCGGTCGGGAGCTTAGAGCTTGTCCCGACTGGGGCGGTGCCCCGTTGGTGGGAGAGTCCTGGTTAGGGGGAAACCCCACTAGCCGACTGTAGGTCGGCGCCGGATCTCGCCATCCAGCGGGGGAAGATCACCGCCATCTCCCGAGAAAAATTACATGCACTACACTAACGGGACTAATGACCGAAGTAGTTGACGCGCCCGGAAACACGAAAAAATCAATCAATCCCTGAGCCATCTCAGCGTTTCCCCCGGCATATCCACCACTACCACTCCTACCACCGTTTCCCCCCGGCATTATCACCTCGGTCACCACCTCCACCTCCAACGTCCCAGGGCCTCCGTCCCCGTCCCCGCTATTGCCGCCGGCGCGAGTGCAACGAGATTTTAAACAAAATTTATGGGCGCGGCCGGCGCGGCTCCGCGCGTAGGGGGGCGGGGCGGCCGGGGCTGCAAGCGGCGCACCTCGTGACCGGTGTGCGCGAGGCGGGCGGGGCGGCTCCGCCTGTTAGAGTAATTACTCCTGGGGAGTCGTGCGCGCCCGCCGCCGCCGTCTGCGTCCTGGGTCCCCCGGGGCCGCCCTGCCGGACGGCGCGGACGAGCTGTGAAGGCCTGCCCAGGACGGCGGGCGTCACGAAAAATCTGCGCCGTTTCCTCGGACGCTCGCTGTGCTCAAGAGGGGAATCCCCTCTCGTACGTTGTGCTGCTATTTAATACTTGATACGTACGTTTTGCTGTTATTCAACACTTGATACGTACGTTTTGCTGCTATTTAACACTTGATACGTGCGTTGAGCTGCTATTTTGGTCTGCAGAGAACAGGATCTTTGAACTCTCCATCAACACATACATCACATTCAATACATGTACATTATTTTACAACACTTTGCCAGATGACATTAAACGATTAAATTCAATAGAAAAGTTTAAATCCCAAGTGAAATCGTTTCTGCTGCATAACTGTTTCTATACAATTAGAGACTATACTGAGCAACACAAGAAAAGTAACATTAATTTTAACAATGATACATAATGCATTAATTACCATTTGGACTGTATAAATGAGTATAAACAACCTGTAACAACTATTGTAACACAGCTTCTGGGTCAATGACCCCCATCTCGATCAGGTTTTTCGTCCAGTTTCCCTGATCCATTGAGCAATTGCTGAGATGGCCCCTTGTTTTGCTTCTGGACATAAATGTAACTTCATTTCTGTGCACGTCTTCTAGAATTCAGTGGGAAATACAATTATTCAAATTATCGTTTCCATGTTGTCGCGGCAGGAAGTAATAAGAGCCAAAATTTATTGCTTATTTATCATTGAAAATAGATTTTATTACATGGGAGTTTTTTTTTTCTCCCTTTCAAAATTCAAAATTTAAGTAGTATATGACTTAGTGTAGGGATCACAGAATTTTGAAAATGTGCACACAATTCACTTTTCCTCATAGCACGTCATACGCAGTTTTTAACTGTTTTTTTGACGTAAAATAAATAAATAAATAAACAAATCCGGGAACAAAGCTGAAGAGTACTACGATAGGTGTTGTTGGTGTCGCCGCGTACAGCTGCAGGATAAGCTCGCCAACTCCTGGTCATAGAAATTGGATAATTTGTGATTAATACAAAAAGTGTCTTCTTAATGTTCAATTATTCATAAAATGCACCTATGACGAGTAATATTTGAAATCATAAGTTTTATTTGTATGCTTGTGTAAATAATATTTTAAATATTAAACTTAAGTATTAACTGACGTTGGCATTCAATCAGAAATCAAAAGTTTCATCTTTCATTTTAAGTTTTAAATGTATAACTTTATCATAAGAATTAACACATTTTGATGACTTCAAATAGAAAACAATGGTGTGAAGGACGATATCATCTGTTACAGATGACCATTTAGTGTAGGAGAGGGGGAACATAAAAAGGCATAAAAATGTGATAAAAAACGGATAATGGTAGGATAGCAACAGAATCTGCAACTTAAGTAATTTTGTGTGGTTTAAATATTTTATTTGACATCATTTTGGTATTCCCTTCAGCTTTGTGAACTCTTATTTTAAACTAAGTTTCTGTTACAAACATTTCTGTAAACTCGGGTTTTCTCATTTTTTTTGGAGATGTGAGGTTGGTACTCTCAAAACTCAGAAAAACAATTTATATTTTTTATATACACTTATATTTATATATACAATATATATATATATATATATATATATATATATATATATATATATATATATATATACACACACTTCTATTCGGGAGAAAACTTGATTTTGGACTAATACTCGAAATATATTTAATTCAAATAATGTACATACCCACACAAAACTAGTAACGAAGACAAAATTCTACGAATTAATAGTGAAGTAAACTCATTATGAATTTCTATTTATAAAATGTTTCTAATTCCCCATTCTATGAATATTAATTCCTCTTCAAGAGGATAAGATTATAAATATTCGAAATATAACCGTGTTTGTGTTATCGATTTCAATCTCAATGCTAAAATCAAATTGTTACTTTTTCATATATTGGAATTGTTTCATTAAAGAACGAAGAAAATTAAATTCAAAATTTCTTGGAACATTTCATTCCAGGAAAATTCATGTATTTTAATTGCGTTACAAATTCAGTATTAAAATGAATATTGTTTTCCTGAAACTGCATTTGAATTACAATTCAGCATCAAAAGGTCGAGACCAAATATTTCCGAAGACAACACGCCAATAAAGTTCTTCATAAAATGAATTTCAAAACTGCTAAATTTGTTAACGGAACGGTTGACCTTTTGGCTAAAATAACTAATTTATTCGTTTTATTCCAAATTCAGCGATGTGTAAACATTTGGTTCACAGGGGCATACAATAATCAATATATAGATATAAAAGTGGACAATTTTGCAACGAACATCCGAAAGTTTTATTTCTGGTTTCTTTAAATATGAATTTTCGTTATATTCTTTTACTCTTTATGTATCCCATAAAAAAGTTTTTTATTTTATGAATATATTCCTCCATGCTGAAAAAATGTTTGTTTGCTATTGAATCTAAAGTCTGTAGATTCCATCGACTTATACAAATCGTTACAATTTCTATCCTTTTTCCAAATAAATCACCTTTGTTGCTTACTTTTTGATTTAAATTTATTCATTTCCGAGAAAATACTTAAAGAAAGGCATTGAAATAAGTTTAAACCTTACAATTACACAATATTATGATAAATTAAAATAACAATTTTTCAGAGAAAATTATATTTCCAGACAAAGTTAATCATAACACATTTTATTGACTGTGCAAAATATCACTTTGCGGTTCATTAATTTTTGCTCAAAAAGATAATGGATCGCAAACTCCTTTCATTTTTTATGCAGTTCAGTGTATAAGGTTAAAAAAAATTATAATGCCAACTGTGAAGCAGCCTTCATACTGGGATTAACGTGAAGAGAAGAAAACCGCACTCTTTTGCGTTATAGAATCTTTGTCTTCTTCTTGTGACATTTATTGTTTCTTGGACTCGGTGGGAGTCATAATGGCTGTGTGTGTTTTCGTTCCAATTTTGTAAGAACGCTTTGTGTTTCAAATACATTACTTAAATGTATAACTGGACGCAGGATATTATTATTATTATTATTATTATTATTATTATTATTATTATTATTAAACACAACAGCAAGACATAAGCGATTAATATTCTACAAAACAGGCTATCTCAGAACACAGGCGTAGATATTGTAAACGGGAATTTGTTTTTCAATCGATTCAATTTCAATTCAATTTTATTATTTTTACAAATAAACAGAATTTCTTCCATTTTTTCATAAAAGTAATAAACAAATGCCTGTAACGGAAAGAAGTTATGTTTCTGTATTTATACTCGAATTACACGCCTATAATTTATGCAACACATCTACCAACCTAGTTGTAAGTTAATTTTAAGTACAATTAGGCAATTATAACAAATGTAGAGTGACCTTGGCCACATACCTTTGTATTGTTGAATCCAAAAGCAAACAAATAAATAAATAATGACAAAAAAAGGTCTTAGACACCTAAACAACACCAGTGCATTGTCACTTATATCAAGGGCACCAATACATCCAATACCGTCTTGATTCCAGGCATTTAGTTAAGAGTTAGTTAATGACCACGGTGCACGCGGTTGGCGAAGAGCGGCGGCGTGAGTTCACGAGGCTGCAATTGCTCTGCACCGCATATAGTTCACACCCGCCGGTCGGGCCGCTCCAACAAAAAATAATAAATAAATAAAAAAGGCGAAACATGTCCACAAACCTAGACAACCGATGCCTATCATCAATAATATCAAAGGCATCAATATATAACATCGTCTTAATTCCATGCATTAGCTAGTTAATGGCATACGGTACGCGTGGTTGGCGAAGACCGACCCGCCAGCGACGTGAGACCGTGAGTACTTGAGACCGCGAGTACGTGAGACCGCGAGTACGTGAGACATCGAGTACGAGAGAGCGAGTACGAGAAACTGGGAGTACGTGAGGCAGCGAGTACGTGAGACCGCGAGTACGTGTGACCGCGAGTACAAAAGACCGTGAGTACGTGAGACCGCGAGTACGTGAGACCACGAGTACGTGAGACCTCGAGTACGTGAGACCTCGAGTACGTGCGACCGCAAATACGTGAGACCGCAAGTACGTGGGATCGCGAGTACGTGAGACCGCGAGTACGTGAGACCGCGAGTACGTGAGACCGCGAGTACGTGAGACCGCGAGTACGTGAGACCGCGAGTACGTGAGACCGCGAGTACGTGAGACCTCGAGTACGTGAGACCTCGAGTACGTGAGACCTCGAGTACGTGCGACCACAAATACGTGAGACCGCAAGTACGTGGGATCGCGAGTACGAGTACGTGAGACCGCGAGTACGTGAGACCGCGAGTACGTGAGACCTCGAGTACGTGAGACCTCGAGTACGTGCGACCGCAAATACGTGAGACCGCAAGTACGTGGGATCGCGAGTACGTGAGACCGCGAGTACGTGAGACCGCGAGTACGTGAGACCGCGAGTACGTGAGACCGCGAGTACGTGAGACCGCGAGTACGTGAGACCGCGAGTACGTGAGACCTCGAGTACGTGAGACCTCGAGTACGTGCGACCGCAAATACGTGAGACCGCAAGTACGTGGGATCGCGAGTACGTGAGACCGCGAGTACGTGAGACCTCGAGTACGTGAGACCTCGAGTACGTGCGACCGCAAATACGTGAGACCGCAAGTACGTGGGATCGCGAGTACGTGAGACCGCGAGTACGTGAGACCGCGAGTACGTGAGACCGCGAGTACGTGAGACCGCGAGTACGTGAGACCGCGAGTACGTGAGACCGCGAGTACGTGAGACCTCGAGTACGTGAGACCTCGAGTACGTGCGACCGCAAATACGTGAGACCGCAAGTACGTGGGATCGCGAGTACGTGAGACCGCGAGTACGTGAGACCGCGAGTACGTGAGACCGCGAGTACGTGAGACCTCGAGTACGTGAGACCTCGAGTACGTGCGACCGCAAATACGTGAGACCGCAAGTACGTGGGATCGCGAGTACGTGAGACCGCGAGTACGTGCGACCGCGATTACGTGAGACAGCGAGTACGTGAGACAACGAGTACGTGAGACAGCGAGTACGTGAGACAGCGAGTACGTGAGACAGCGAGTACGTGAGACAGCCAGTACGTGAGTCAGCGAGTGCGTGAGACCGCGAGTACGTGAGGCAGCGAGTACGTGAGACAGCGACTACGTGGGACCGCGAGTACGTGGGGCCGCGAGTACGTGGGACCGCGAGTACGTGGGACCGCGAGTACGTGGGGCCGCGGCGGCGTGAGAACGGAAGGCCGCAATTGCTTTGCCCCGCCCACCACCCACACTGACCGGCTGGGCAGCGCGGCGCCGGCGAGGAATTCGCCGGGGCGAGGGCCGTGCGACAATGCCACCCAGCGGGACACGCGCTCCGCGCTCTCCGCGTGCCACGCGTTGCGCCGGGGGCGCGCGCCCGCGCTGCGTGCGGCGTGACGCCCCGCGCGCCGATCTCTTCCTCTCCGGCGACAGGCGGCGGTCTCATTCACGCACGTGTCGCTCGGGCAATGTAACGCTGCGTGGGTGTTAAATACTTACATGCTTGTCTGCCTTGCGTGTCGACCTACCTGCCTGTTTGCCCGTATGACCACCTGCCTACCAGCCGTGTGGCACTGCGGTGTTGTTGCCCTGAGGGAGCCTGCAACTTGGCAGGCAAAGTGTGAACCTCTCAACCTGTGACCCGGTGTCACCCGAATTATGTCATGCACCCACTCTGACGTCAACTACGGAAAGCACCACGGAAGAATCCAAGGGAAACCTTCCATCAGACACCGCAGCTCCTACAACCAGCCGCTGTTATCTGTTTACAAAATAATCGCATATGTAGAAACCTTCCATAAAATTACTAATGTGTTGTTGTGATCTCCCATTTCTTTCCATCGAAGGAACCTTCCGGATGTACAATGTAAACACGTCAAGTGTAATCACATACCGAAGGAACCTTCCAGATGTATGATGAAAACATATTTTGAAATGTAAACCACTATCTCCAAATTGTCCTATATAAACGCAAGCCTCAGAGGAGAGGCCAGCGCATAAGCTCACTAAAGTTCATTCTGTTAACATCTTTCGGCCATACCTGGCCTGTACAGAGTTTAGGTCTAAATTAAAGACGTTATACTTCTCTGTGAGTTTTATTGATCAACAGTCATCATTCCTGTGGTATTGATCCTGAGGAAGCTAAGTTGCAGAAATCAACATTCGCAACATTAGCCAATTTAACTGGGGGCTCAGCCGGGATAGGCATTGTGTCCTTCTTCATTGCTGCAGAGGACTTCACCAGCCAATCAACTGCAAGTAAGAGCTTCTTCAACATTAAGAGGTCTTCAAGACTGCTGTTGGTTGCACCCCGCTGCCTATCCACTTTAGAAGAACTGATTGATCAAGAAAACATCGAGAAGACAAGTCACCGCTGCTGCAAGATGCTGTTTTTCATCATACTGATCTGCATCCTTTCGGAACTGTGAGTGAACTTTATTATAACGCCAAAGTAAATCATCATTCAGCTATAGTAGTGAAACAACTATTTTTGGCTACTTTGTGTTTTACTAAGGAACTAGGCTCTGTGAAGTACAGAAACTAAATGCAATAGTTAAACTAAACTACTTTCATAATCTGTAACTTCAAAAGTTGTTAACCAAATTTTGATATACTGATTCATTTCGAAAATTAATTTCTTTCAAAATTCTTTAGACTAATTTTAAGAAAAACTATATCTAACTTATCATAATGGCACAAGGATTTGAACCTCTATCAAAATGGGAAATGGCTCACATTGATTTATTACCAGTTTTTGATGGAAAATCAAATAGTAATTTAGATTACTTCCTGGTTCAATGTGAAACCTTTTTACGAAATTTTCAAAGGGCTCCGGAAACCCCTCACGCGGAATTAACAAACACTTTCTTATTCAATGTTGTAAAATCTAAACTTAAAGGCGAAGCACAGTCAATTTTAGATATTGAAACAAACTCTAGTTTTGAAATATTAAAAGAAAAATTAATCAGGAAATTTGGTGATGCTCGTGATGAACATATTCTCTTCAGAGAAATTTCAAACTGCTGCCAGAATCATAAAGAAAATTATTCCGAATACCATGATAGACTAAATCAATTACTAATAAAATACAAATGTACTTTAAAATTAAATCATGCTTCCCCAATCTTAGAAATGAAACTACAAGAAGCTGATTCTAAAGCCTTAAGTACTTTCCGCGCTGGAATCTTAAATCCTTATCGCGAATATTTGCGGTATGCCCAACTCAGTGATTTGTCACAGGCACTTCGCGCCTGTCGTAATTACGACAACGAGCGTGCATATGAAAGTTATATGGACGGCCTGCGTAATACTCAGAAGTCAAATAGTTCAATTCCTCATCAATCAATCAGAACTAATCAACCACCTACATTCAATTCTAGAAACAGTTTTCCTACACCTTTTATAAATTCACCTCCAAACATAAATCGTTTCCAACCAACCCAACATCAACCGGAACAAAACAGAGTTACACGCTCACAACAGCCACAATTACAAAATTATACTCCTCCAAACTCACACCGGTCACCTCTTTCTAGACCTCAATTCAGACCAGCAGGTACAATAAGACCATATCCGCATCCCTTCCAACTTCAAAGATTGCATACTCCGCCAAACGGAAACTTAAGAAACAACCCCACTCCAATGTCAGGTGTATCAACCATCCGACATGGTGTAAACATGCATAATGAAGATGATAACCAATTTCCCTATGCATATTATGATGATCATTTCTATTACGAAACCCCGCAAGAAAATGATTACTATATGTACTCAGACGAAATTAATGACATTCCAGAAAAAGAATATTTTGAAAGTACTCAAAACAATCAGGATTTTCGCGAGGACACATCATCAACGTCGAAGACTTAAACAATATTTATAACGCTCCTCAATTACCATTCATAACACTTTACGGCCTCAAAATTCTAATAGACTCCGGATCTTGCAACTCAATAATTAACCCAGACCCCGCCTACACTATGTTTGCTGATTTTATATATAAAGAAACATTCTGCATTCAATCTGTACATGCTGAAACAATAGGATGTGACAACATAAGATATCCCATATTTGAAGAACACGGTCTCGACATGCCCATAAACTTCAGGGTCATGCAATGGCATAAATATTTTGACGCGCTTATAGGTTCAGCAGATTTTTCAAAACTAAGAGCAAAAATTGACTATGATAAAAACACTGTCACTTTAGGAAATAAAGAAATCCCCTTTCACTTCTATTCAGGAAACAGACAAATGAATCACAGAAAAGAGGAAATTCCAAACTTTATCCAAATTCCGGTTAATGTAAAAGAAGGAGATATTTATGTTCCTTCATTCTGTCATGACAATCATCTCTTTCCTGATACAATAATAACTGCCGAAAATTACAATATTAATTATCCAATAAATTCACAAATATCATTGAATTTTGAACAACCAATTTATGTAGAACCAATTGAAAACGTTCAAGTAGAAACCATAGAAATCAATTCCATCTCAGACCACGACATCCGAGAATTTCTCCGAACGCAGCACATGAACGAACTAGAAGAAAAAGCAATTTACAAATTATGTTCAGAATTTTCAGACGTTTTCTACTATCCAGGGTGCGATTTGTCCTTCACAAACACAGTTAAACATTACATAAGAACCACTGATGAAAATCCGGTATATAAAAAGAATTTTCGATATCCTCCGCATCTCAAAGAAATTATAGACAAAGAAATTAAAAAATTATTAGACCAAGATATTATTATGCCCAGTCAATCACCCTATTGCAGCCCGGCATGGGTAGTCCCAAAAAAGATGGACGCCTCTGGCACAAAAAAAATGGAGGTTAGTAATAGACTTTAGAGATCTTAATAAGAAAACTATTGAAGATAAATATCCGCTACCCCGAATTGAAGAAATATTAGATAACCTAGGGAAAAGTCAGTATTTTAGCACACTAGATTTGGCTCAAGGGTTTCATCAAATTGAGATGGACCCACGATCAATTGAAAAAACAGCATTTACGGTAGATAACCGCCACATGATGTTCAAAAGAATGCCATTCGGTCTCATTAATGCTCCAGCAACTTTTCAACGAGTAATGGATAACGTTTTAAGACCGTTCCTATACAAATTCTGTTTCGTATATATGGATGACATAATTATATTTTCCAAATCATTAGAAGAACATATACATCATTTGACATTAATATTGAAAAAATTAAGAGAAGTAAATTTGAAAGTACAATTAGATAAAACTGAATTTCTTCATAAAGAAGTAGCTTTTCTTGGTCACGTAATTACTCAAGAAGGAATAAAACCAAATCCAGACAAAGTACAAACACTTAAAGAGTATCCAATTCCTAAAAATCAAAAAGAAATTAAACAATTCCTAGGATTGGCAGGATTTTATCGTAAATTCATAAAAGATTTCTCCAAAATTAGTTTTCCCCTTTCTAGATGTTTAAAGAAAAATGCTAAAATTGACACCAGCAATAGTGCGTACAGAGACGCTTTTGAACAATTAAAAGTATTACTTGCTAATGCGCCAGTACTTGCGTACCCTGATTTCAACCAAACATTTGTTTTAACCACTGATTGCTCAAACGTAGCGTTAGGGTCCGTGTTATCACAAAAAGGACATCCCATTGCCTACCATTCGAGAACCCTAAATCCAGCAGAACGTAATTATTCAACAATTGAAAAGGAATTATTATCAATTGTTGATAGTTGCAAAAAATTCAGACCATATCTTTGGGGACGACGCTTCATTATCGAAAGTGATCACAGACCACTACAATGGCTCTTTGGACTAAAAGATCCCTCATCGCGATTATATAGATGGAAAGTAAAGCTAGAAGAATTTAATTTTGAAATAAAATATGTAGCTGGCAAAACCAATCACGTAGCTGACGCGCTATCTCGTATTGAAATAAACGAACATACAGAGGATAAAGAATCTATTATTGTTAATAGTCCCGATGAAAATTACCAAAAAGACGTTGACAATGAAACCATTCATTCTAACAAAGAAGACCCCATATTTGTCCTTAGAATGTCAGAAAGAGCTTTAAACCAGAACAAAAATCAAATATTTGTCACTTTTGGAAAAACTCCAGGACATTCGGTCCATAATATATTCAAAAAGCAAAAAATCATAAAACTTAGAGTCACGGAAAACAACCTTTTACAAGACTTACAGTTACTTCTTCCGCAAATTATAAATCCCTCTGAAAAGTATGCCGTGTACTTTAACGATCTGACTATTGAAATTCCATTCATAAAAACATGTCAGAAACTTTTCACGTCAGAATTAGTCATGTTACGAACCACCAAAATTCTCGAAAATATAGAAGACAAAGATACACAACGACAACTGATAGCACAATATCATAGTACCAACCATAACGGCATTATAGAAACCACAGAACATCTCAAAAAGAAATACTACTGGCCAAATCTCCAAACACAAGTCAGTGAATACATAAACAACTGTGAATTATGCCAGAGAAATAAATATGAACGCCACCCTAACAAAGTACCTAACGAAGGACCAATCACATCCCAAACACCTTTTTCAGTAATCCACATTGACACATTTCATTTTGAGGGAGAACGGATCCTAACAATTTTAGATGTCTTCTCAAAATATGGCCAAGCATACATTCTAAAAGATGGCACAGGATATTCGGCATTATGGAAATTAAAACAATATTTCTCTCATCATGGATACCCATCTCAAATAACCCACGATCAAGGAACTGAATTTCAAAATAAGCTAATTGAAGATTTTTGCAAATCTTATAACATCATATATCACGCTACAACACCCCTAAATTCTTCCTCTAATTCTCCGGTAGAGCGATTTAATTCTACTTTATTAGAAAAATTACGTATCCTCAGAAACAAGGATAAAAGCAGTCCATTACAACACCTTATAATTGATGCAATCACCTTCTACAATTCCTCAATCCATTCCACTACAAAGAGAACACCTTTTTCGATTACCATAGGAAATCATTACAATAGTCTAGAGCACCTATTCAAACCAACCTCCAATATAGAGGAATACCTTTTCAACAAAGAAACTGAAATTCAAAATTTAGCTTCTCAAAATCCACCGAAAAGAGATACCTCTTTTTCTCATAAATATCAACTGAATGACATAGTCTACATTGTAGACCCCTTAACGCGAAATAAGAAGTCAAAAAACTTATACCGCGAAGGTAAAATTGTCAAAATCGAAGAAAACAGAATACATTGTAAAATGAAAAATGGAAAAATTCATGTCAGGAATTTTCGCCACGTCAAACCTAAACGATCTTTTGTTTCAGACCCACCAACGGAAGTGAAGGATTAGGATTCAAACCCATTGAAACTCGAGGTTTCTACGCAGATCCTCTTGGCCCAGCAGTCATTGTGAATAGTTACCATAAGTTCATGTTTCATTTCGACATTACTAATCTAGAAAACTCTTATAATTTAATTGAAAATACTACTAATACTTTAATACGCCATAGTAATAACTCCTTCCCCTTTTTATTTTATGAACTATCAAAATTATTAGAAAATACTAAAGAAGACCTTTCAAAGTTGTTACCTTCAAAACAAAGAAACAAAAGAGGTCTCATTAACGGACTCGGAAGTATAATCAAATTCATTACTGGTAATTTAGATCAGAGTGACTATGATAAATTAGAAGAACAAATAAAATCATTACAAACAGATCATAGTACTGAAATACAACACATAAACAAATTAGTTTCCTTCAGTAATTCTATTGCCCAAAAATTTTACAACGAAATGAATCATGTAAATACAAATTTGGAAATAATTCAAAAATTGTTACAAAAACAAGAATTTCAATTAAGCATCTTAGAACAACACCAATATATTGTAATGTGTTTGAAAAGACTATCAAAAATTGTACAAACCCTAGAAAATACTATAAGTTTATCCTTTAATGATATAACTAATGTACAAATGTTCTCACAGAGAGACATCTCGAATATTATAAACCACCTTCGTATTGTATATCCAACAAAAAGTATCATTCACACCGATCCTTATTATATGTACGAAAACTTAAAATTTACCAAAACACAAGTTATTATGTTAAATAAAGGCTTAGTAATCATTTTATCTGTGCCAACTACTGATGGAAGTAATTATCAACTATATTCAATAACTCCAGTACCTACTATTAATAATACTATATTAATACCATCAGAAAATTACTATTTACAAGGCCCGAATCCGAAATGGTCAACCAAAACTTGTATAAAAGGAACAGTAACCTATGTATGCCTTTATTACAACATAAGAATTACCTCTTGTAATCTCACAAAAACCGTGTATTGTGATTATGCCAAATTAACAAATAATGTTAAATTATTTCAACTGGTTAATAATAACAATATTCTATTCTTTTCTCAGGACAAAGAGATTGTATTACAAACATGTACAAACAGTCAAAACTCTATACAAATCAAAGGTCCACATTTATTGTATAGTAAACTTAACTGTCCAATATCTTCAATGGAAATCACACTAGAACCAAAACCAACAAAATATATTAAAAACTTTTCCCTTCCGTATATCTACAATGCACCAGTTATAAAGAAACAGATACAATTCCAATATTCCCATCTTGATGTAAATAAATTAAAATTGGACCTAATACCTATTATACCTACTCAGAATATATGGAAACAAAATAATGTATTTAATATTCTACCATTTATAATTATTTTATGCCTTTTGTGTTACATATTTAGAAAAAACATATGTAAAATTGTACAAAACCTCTTGTTCTGTAACAAAAGAAGATCGGTTATTAAGGATAATAACCATCATCCAGGGGTGGAGGAATTATGTCATGCACCCACTCTGACGTCAACTACGGAAAGCACCACGGAAGAATCCAAGGGAAACCTTCCATCAGACACCGCCGCTCCTACAACCAGCCGCTGTTATCTGTTTACAAAATAATCGCATATGTAGAAACCTTCCATAAAATTACTAATGTGTTGTTGTGATCTCCCATTTCTTTCCATCGAAGGAACCTTCCGGATGTACAATGTAAACACGTCAAGTGTAATCACATACCGAAGGAACCTTCCAGATGTATGATGAAAACATATTTTGAAATGTAAACCACTATCTCCAAATTGTCCTATATAAACGCAAGCCTCAGAGGAGAGGGCAGCGCATAAGCTCACTAAAGTTCATTCTGTTAACATCTTTCGGCCATACCTGGCCTGTACAGAGTTTAGGTCTAAATTAAAGACGTTATACTTCTCTGTGAGTTTTATTGATCAACAGTCATCATTCCTGTGGTATTGAACCTGAGGAAGCTAAGTTGCAGAAATCAACATTCGCAACATTAGCTGGTTTTAACTCACGAACTGGCCGTGAACTGACTTCGATATTGAAAATTATGCCAGTACTTTGTTATGTTCATAAAGGTCTTCCAAGTACTTTGCTAATGTTCGCTGTATGACCGTAAGCGTGTCCTAATCTACGATATGTTGGAAAATACTTGATTCTATCGTAGTACGTTCTGTGGTATCCAGTTAGAAATTCATTTTGTTGACATTGTATTGTTTCAATTGTGTCGGGCTATATCGCAAAACATTGCCTATGTGACATTAACCCCTTACAGGGTTATAGCAGAAGTATTTGTACACGTGACTTACTGTTCTTTCACAGTGGCAAAGTTATTTGTAAATCGAGGTTTGAATTATGGGCATTTTTTGTAGCATCTGCTAGTCATAAATCAGTAATGCGATTGACGACTCTTTGGATATGTGTAGATATTTAATAATTATGGAAGGATAAACATTATCTTTAGAACATTTGTTCCATTGCTATTTGGCTCACTTGTGCATCACTTGTGCTTTCCAAATGAATTTTAAAACGTTTGGAATGCTTTTAAAATTTGTATAGGAAATATTTTATAAAAATGAGTTCGTATTATGTTAATGTGTTTATAATTCGAGTATTTTAATGTAACATATTATATTCGATATTACATATTCTTCCCTGTTTGTTACATATTCTTCCCAGGGACCGAAAAGGTATTGAATACCGGTAAAAATACCGGTATAATACCGGTATTTTTCCATACCTTTTTCAAATACCTTTATTCTTTTATACCGGTAAAATACCTCTATAGGACGTCTATACCGGTATGGACGTCCATAAAGGTTATACCGGTATTATACCGGTATTTTCAATGAAGAAATATAGCTGACCATCCATACATGTTGAAAAAATAGGTTACTTTAGTTAATAATATCTCACAAAATGTTTATTAATCAAATATCATTTCATAATTGTTATTTATTGTTTAAATTATTATTTAAACTTCGGAAAAGTTGAAATATGAAATAATAATTATTGATTCCATTGAAGAGAACCTTTTCGTAGTGTCCTACATCGAGCTATCTCCCATCTGACCTGAAGGATGACCTAAGCCTGTCTTTGTATTTCGCACATGGAGAGGCTGTCAACGTATGCGCCGATCGTAGGCGTAGGACCGTTTCTTCCCTCCCCGACCCCTCCTTCGGCGAACTGAGGAAGCGTTGACACCTTGAGATAATCACGAACGTTCAGGCTTTCAGGCCCAGTTTTGTTATTGTTAAAAAATGATTTCCTTTTACTTCATTTCACAATTAAATCTTAATTATACATTAATAAATAGGGCTAAAATAAAATGTTATTTTCCTGGTTAATATGAAGGGTTTAATATATTTTGACATTAACTGCAAATATTGAGAAAATTTGTAATAAAAGTAAATTATTATGTTATTATTATTATATTATTATTATATTACATTACTATTATTATTATTATTATTATTACTATTATTATTAGCTATTAACATCGCATGTGGGCAAGGGTTCCCTTCTACGCGGGTAGCTTACATTGTAAAATGCATCTGGAGGAGCCCACTTCGAGAAGAGTGTTTCTTCCTTAATAATAAGAAATATATACTAATATTATTAATTAATAAAAAAGAGTTTATCAATATTAACATTTTTACTTTTTAATTAAAATTAACATTTAATTTAAATAAGAATAGTTAATGTCTATTAGCATTCAATGTCAATTTTTAATATTGTTTTAGTTACAATTAATAATTATATATAATTAATTAATATATATATATATAATAATTATTAATTATGGTGCAGAATAAGGAAACTGGGCAAACTGAAAATAATTATTTTCGAGAATGTTAGTGATACGATCAAGTTTAAGCAAATAATCGTATTTAGTGATAAACACAGTCGTGCAAAAAGGAAGTTTGGTATGCGTGGGAGGACTCATTTATGGATAAGAAGACACGTTTCTCCATTTTTTATCTATGACGTGTCGCCAAGCTCTGCGCCCGGACGTGAGGTCCAAGGTCAGCGATCGAGCTCGTGTTGATGTCTGCGAAAGACCGTTGGGTGGTCCATCCGTCTGACGACAGAACTCGACTTCCCAGGCAACGGCAGAACTCGACCTAGCTAGAATATGTGTCGAAAATCCGCCACCCTCGGGACTCGAACCCTAGGACCTCCCGGTCAGAAACTCTGCCGTGTAAACAGTTGTTTCCTCTGAGCCATCTCAGCGGAAAAAAATCACAATGAATTTCCCCCAAATACCTGTATGATTCTACTGAAATACCGGTATTTTCATAGGAAAATACCGGTATTTTCATAGGAAAATACCGGTATTTTGATGAGAGAATACCGGTATAATACCTTTAAATAGAGGTATTTTACCGGTATAGACGTCGGATAAAGGTAAAATACCTCTAAAAATACCGGTATTTGACGTCTTATACCGGTATTTTTAAAGGTATTTTGAATAAAGGTATAATAGAGGTAAAGGTATTTCTATACCGGTATAAATACCTTTACCGCTATTATTTCGGTATTCGGTCCCTGATTCTTCCTGTTTTTATTACATATTTATGTACATATTCTGATGTTTCATACTACATGTACTTGTATTTATGTACATATTCTGATGTTTCGTACTACATACTACATGTTGTTTCGGTCTCAACTCATCACGTGTTTGTACCTCATGACATTGTTGACAAGAAATATCTATATTCAAACTCCTTTAAAACCATGGTGGAAATTTCCACCATGTTTAAAACATTCAATTACAAACTATCTGCCAGCCCCTTTTCCAAATAGTCTTCCTATTTCTTAAATACATGTAATGACAGTGTAGTCGAAGTATTTGTGTTTTGAAATCAGTGTAGTTTTAACTAACTTGATTTGAAGTACGTAATCCACAATATACAGGTCTGGTGTGAGCCCCGATTAGGTCAATTAGGCATTGTTGAATCGTTGGCAATGTAATAAAGCCTTAAGAAATAAACCAATTTTTTCAAAGACCTAGAAGAATTAAAAACTTCACTGCTGTGCAGCTAGTAAAATATTAAGATGTGTAAAGTAAAAATATTAAAACCAAAAAATATACATAAAAATGAAAGACAAATATTAAATAAGTATTAAATATGTTTGACGTATTTTTTGTTATTGACCATAATAAATGAAGTGAGAGGTACTGTTTAAATAATTCTGAACACAAACTACACAGAAGTTCAATAAAATATTTTATTATTTATTGTATTTATTTTGTCTATATCAATAATATCAGTTGTAATATTACATATTCGTTATAATTCTACATGAAAATACCAATATTATAATACATTAAATATAACAATGTACATTAAGAGAAATCTAATGAAATTAATAAATACTAGTGACTGCCTCATTTCACACAAACTGGTTATCTGTAAAGAAGCACATGCACATGCTCTGCTCAAGAGAGAAAAGTAAAATACCCCTATAAAAAAGTAATGTATTATACACTCTAACAAATATTTTTACAAAACACTTAACTAATAATACTAAATACACTAAATAATACTGTAAGTTTGTGACGTCAAGCGAGAGTCGGGTGGCAGCTTCAAGGGGAAAGAGAAGGGGTAGTGTGGAGATTGAAACGAGGTGGGAACACAGACCGTCGAAATCTCAAGGTCATCTAACAAACAAATTCAATAGTTCATCGCCTCTTGCCCCCCCCTTCCCCTCGCGGGACACTCACATCCTGCAGACTGGGCCTGAGAGTGGATCTATTCTTCACATAAATTAAAACATTAACAGCGTAACTTACTTTACCATTGCCAATTCCCCGTAATTTTCACACAAACTCTTTTTATTTATTTAACATAAAAAACAGTTAAAACTGCGTATGACGTGCTATGGGGAAAAGTGAATTGTGTGCGCATTTTCAAAATTCTGTGATCCCTACACTAAGTCATATACTACTTAAATTTTGAAAACAGGAGAAGGAGGAAAAAAAAAACACTCCCATGTAATAAAATCTATTTTCAAGGATAAATAAGCAATACATTTTGGCTCTTATCCATGTTGTCCTTCGGAATAATACTTCCTGCCGCGACAACATAGAAACGATAATTTGAATAATTGTATTTCCCACTGAATTCTAGAAGACATGCACAGAAAATGAAGTTGAAAATGAACTCTTATGTTTAAAGTATTACTGAAAATGTTTAAGCTCTTTTTCTTGAGATGGCGGATGAATAAGCTTTTTCTTGAGATTCTTGGCGGAATTAAATGTGTATTCCATTGAAAATATTTTCGAAATTTCTGTTGTACATCTTACTTCACTAAAAGTGATAATACTTTGCATTTACAGACCTCCAACAAAGAGAACTGCAGATTATATTTTGTTCTTAGAAAACCTGGAGATAACACTTAACAAAGTCAGCAATCGCTCTTTTGAATCCATTGTTATGCGGAGATTTTAACATTGATTTTCTGGTCGATTCTTGCGAGAAAGAAAAGTTTCTCAATTTAATTAAGTCCTTCAATTTAGACATTACAATTAATGTACCTACACGGATCACACAACATTCGATGAAGGCAATTGATCAAATTATAATTAACAAAACTACTACTCGATATGAAGTTGAAACAAAAGATTTAGGATACAGTGACCACGATCCACAAATTCTTACCATTATAAGAAATGCCATCACTGACACATAAATAATACAAGTATGACTAGATTGTTTACTAAAAGTAAAATTAAATTAGTCATTGATTACTTGATGCAGGAGTCATGGGAAGCGGTTTATAATACTGTTGATACAAACAACAAATATAATTCTTTTTTCTTCAACTCTTTCATTTCATTTTAACCCTTGCATTCCTCTTCAAAAACGAAAATTAAATATTTCACGGAAAAGCAATTCTTGGATAACACAAGGGATTAGCACATCTTGTAAAAACAAGCGAATTCTTTCTTTCATTTCTAAACGTCATGACGTATCTCAAGATTTCCTTATCTACTTTAAAAATACAAACGAAAAGTCATAAGGCAGGCTAAAATCATGAAAAACGATCAGGATATTTTGAACTCAAATAATAAAACTAAAGCAATGTGGAATATAATAAAAAATACTACCAAATCAACTAAAAAACCCGTAGAGAATGTTGTTTTAAAATATAACGATATAAATGTGAACGATCCGGCAACAATGGCTAGTCTCTTTAACCAATACTTTTGGAGAATTGTTGCCGATCTCACTAAGGGTCTTCAGCCACAAAATTCAAAAACAGATAGTTCACCCAAAATTTTAGACACAATGTTCGTTTCCGAAACTTCTTCCTATGAAATTCTCAAAATAATCGGTAAACTTAAAAATAAATATTCGTCCGGTTTAGATGAATTCCCGGATTCTTTGTTAAAGACTTGCGCGTATGCCATTATACACCCGTTAACTCACATATTTAATGCATCTTTATGCACTGGAACGTTTCCAGATATTTTCAAAACAGCTAAAATTAAGCCGCTCTTCAAAAAAGACAACAAAAATGAAATTCAAAATTATCGGCCCATTTCTCTGTTGTTATGAACATAACAAAGTACTGGCATAATTTTCAATACCGAAGTCAGTTCACGGCCAGTTCGTGTATTTCATTTTTGCCAGTCAGCCGGGCGGGCAGCGGCGCCGGCGCGACGGCTGCGGCCTGGATACCCCTCAACCGTGACGTCACGACGCCAACCGTTCGGCCGGCCGGCCGGCCGGCCGGCGGGCCGCGTGTGCCCGGCAATTTACAATTAATTACTTGAATGTTTGAAGAGCAAAAAAATTAATTTTTGCGTAATTAATTAGCAATTAAATCGCTCTACAAGATGGTATATTTGGTTTTGTGGTAATTAAATGTGGTAGATCCAGCGGAATCTTCCGCTAGCTCACCATTCATTACGCAAAAATTTGAAGAGCAAAAAAATTAATTTTTGCGTAATTAATTAGCAATTAAATCGCTCTACAAGATGGCGTATGTGGTTTTGTGGTAACCGTTTGTGGTAGTGCCAGCGGAAACCGGAAGTGCTAGTTTATAATTATTTACTCGGAAGTTTGAAGAGCAATTAAAATAATTTTTGCGTAATTAATTAGCAATTAAATCGCTCTACAAGTTGGCGTATTTGGTTTTGTGGTAACTAATTGTGGTTGATCCAGCGGAATCTTCCGCTAGCTCACCATTCATAACGCAAAAGTTTGAAGAGCAAAAAAATTAATTTTTGCGTAATTAATTAGCAATTAAATAGTTCTAAATGGTGGTATATGTGGTTTTGTGGTAACCGATTTTGGTAGTGCCAGCGGAAGAAGGAGGTTCCGGCTCCGGCCCTTCCTCGCCGCCGCGTCATACCGCACCGGATCGTCTCCGGTGATTGCGTTCCGCCTGGCCGGTCGCTCGGTCACTGGGTGAGTGGAGGAGGGCGGCCGGCCGCCGTGCCATCGCCCATTGCGCCGTTGCCACCTCCGCTCACTGCAGACCGCAATCACTTAACTTGAAGTGCGTTGCTAAAGAATATTGATAAATTTTGGTCACATAAAACTAAAAACATCGTAATGTTGATGAGGAACATTAAAAATATACGAACGCAAGTTGGTATTTTTGTTCCTTTCAATTCACTGTTGTGGAAATATTGTGTTTGAAACTTTTGTTGTGAGTTTGAAGCATTTTGATATGACTTACTCGCCCCGAACATCTCATTAACGGTGACTGCTCGAATAGAGTAGAACATTTGCGTGCTGCACTGCATTTCATTGCTTAATATCTGTCATTTTGAGGAGCTTTGGCCATTCCTTTCTAAACCGAAGGGTTCGGCACTTATTTTGATCCGGTAGAGTATTGCAATGTGCAGTTTCCAGAATAGCATCGTCCTTTTGCACTGATCAGATATGAGCTCAGGTCTATGAAACTATTATATGTTGTCATGTTGTTTTCTTAAGGGCTAATGACAATTGGCCAATCTTCTGAACATGAGCGTTCTACAGACTCTGCCATGTTTATCATCACCATGATTATCGTCTGACTTTACGTCACTTATCTCACAATTAAAGCACCCTATTTGCAGTTACCTTTCACTGCCTTTTTACACTCTAGGGTTCCATGCCCGTACTACTTCGGTGCTACGCTGTGACTCGTAAACATCTTCGCCGTAACAGTTTCAGATTCTTACATGAGAATGGTGTTATAGTGAACGTCAAATCATGCATACTGGCTTTGATGGTATAGAGGTTATCATACAGAGTTTCTGATCTCAAGTTTGCGGGTTCAAAGGGTCAACGTCGGCGGATT